>JAHWFO010013886.1:1650572-1835688 GCA_023313115.1 Rhysida immarginata
TGAGTTATTAACTTGTTGATCTTGGTGGCGGCATTTTTATTTCTGTTCATAACTTAGTTAGCGTTCAAATTCGGACCCACATTGTATTAAAAGAATATGTTCATTCTGGTCACCTCTATCATTGCTTACAGTTATACACACTTTTTTCAGGGCTAGGGAAAGGGCTTTCTAGTTCTCGAGTCCACCTGGTCGTGGATTCGAATCCTGCCGTGGGCATGGATGTTTGTGTTTGTCCGGGCTGCGTATAGATATAACTTGTGTAAAAGGCGCAAAATTACTTTAGTAGTCGACGCTAAAAATTCTAATAAACCAACCAACCTTCTTTTTGATCATGCTGATCAAGTTCTATGATAAGACTCACCGACTTTTTCTTAAGTTGGTACACGCTTGAACCACATGACCTCAAACTGTTTTGCATAAAAAAGGATTAAACAAATTTACATATGTTTCACGCCCGTTTCTAATTCAGTGGCTGTGTGTGCGCATCATCTTTGTAATTTGTGCTTATCCAAACCCTAATGCCTGTTACAGACGCGCTTAATTAGAAATGGATAAGCGTTCCTCTTTACAGTGAACGAATGCGTGGATGTAATGCAGTCGGACGTTTTCTACCTGAGGTATTTCATTATGACGGATGGACTGCGATCGTGACGGTTTATCCAATGAGAAGCCTCCGACCAAGCAGCGCCGATCGAGCCAGCCGATGTAGTAGCCGTTTCGCCCTCCTGGATTGGAGGACGTAAATCACGATTAATTAGTCGGGCGCTCTGATTTACGCAGGATAGAGCGCGTTTCAGTGGAATCATTCTGGGGAGGGAAGAGCCTGCTTGTGGACGACGCCAGAACGTCTTCTTCATCGACTGCCTATTGCCCGAGTTGATAACTCCCTCTGCCCCGCCTTCTTCTTAAATCAGTCAAAGGACGTCAGCTTCTGTTCAATCAAAGGACGCTATTGATCGGATAGCAGAACAAAAAGGGCCTTTTCTACCCTGTTCCTTTTTATGGATGAGGAAGCCTATCGGTAGTCCTAATGGGAAACTTTAGGACTGTGTCACTCTTTTCTAATGCAATTACATTATATCTCAACTAACGCACTCCATTCCATTCCGAGTTGCAGAGTCGCTTGTACTTAATCGTCGGTCAGTTAATTAATTGAAGCGCAATTCATAACAGTCATGTGTCAATATATAATGCTTACTGGTCGAATTGTTATGGATTGATTTATTTATCACGTGGCGTTTGATTTATTAGAGTTGATGAACAAATCCGGCGTTTACGATTGAAGCTGAAGTGCAGTCGTTTCATGTGCAGACGGACGCGAGAAAATGCGCAGGCGATGTTTATGTTTATATATAGAGATTGGACAAAACAAAGTGAACATCTGAAAAACAAAACTCTACTAAGCTATTGGAACGCCGTTTACCTTTAATATAGCTTCTGCCTTTCTTGGAATATCCCTAGAACTGTTAAAGTCCCCAGTAAACCATTATCTCATTCTAGGAATCTAGCTGCTTCTCACGCTGCTTTTCAATGAATTTACTCCTGTCTAACAGTATTTGTTTCATTTATTATTAAGGTCTGTGCGTTTGTGATGCTACTCAAACCAACATTGACACTATCCTGGATATGTATGTTGGCTAGTGATTTCTTTAGATTTCTAGGTGCGTCTACATCTATGTCTTTTTGTGCACTTTCACATGATTATTATCTTCATATAGTCCTGAAACAATTCCACATGGTCATTTCTGAGAAAAACAGAAATATTCATGCCTACGGCGGGATTCCAGAGGTGGACAGCCTATGTCCCAATGCTCATCATCGTTATTAAGAAACACCATCTGGATTGCCCATTATTAAAACTACCCCCAAAGGTTATGAAGGAGATAGATGACTACACAGTACAGATTAACCTCTATATCGGGTAGTCCACAATTCTCCACAGAGATTTTTCTGGTCACGCGCTATCCAAGTTTTATGATCTTCACAAGTATACGATTGAAGGTTTCGTAGTATATTCTGCAGTTCTTCCGTGAACGTTTTGCAGTACAGACTGTACACAAGAATTTCGCGGAATGTTATATTGGATGAAAGAAGAATGTTAAAAGGGCTTGGGTTAAAACTTTTTTGGAGACCAGGTTGATATTGAAAAGGAAGGGCAGAAGACAGCTCTGACGAGACGATGCCAGCATACAGGGCGGATACAAAAATGAGCCCTTCCTTTTGTTTTCGTAACCGAAGCAATTTTGATGAATCCAATGAATAGGAAGTTGTGACTCATGGAGCACTTTTCATCATCCCAAATATGCAAATTACGACACATTCAAATTCTATCTCAAAAACCGTAACAGATACACGAAAAATTCCAATTGAAGACTTGTTCAGCATGAAATTCCGAACAAAACAAAAACAAATTTCCAAAATCCGATGAACGGATCACCAACAATCACAATTATTTGTAATTTACAAACAGCCACAGTGCATAAATAATTTTAGTCCAAAGTTAATCATAAATGTGCTCAATGTGACGAACATTGACACCATAACACAATTGGGCACGGAACTTAACTGATGCCATTACATTGGCGAGCACGGTTGGTGTCACTCCTCGGCATACTTCTTCAATACGTTGTACCAGGTAACTAATAAATTCAACATGTGATTGTTGGTGATTCGTTCATCGGATTTTGGAAATTTTATTTGTTTTGCTCGGAATTTCATGCTGGCCATGTCTTCAATTGGAATTTTTCGTGTATCTGTTACGGTTTTTAAGATAGGATTCGAATGTGTCCTAATTTGCATATTTGGGATAATGAAAAGTGCACCATGGGATAGGTCACCCACAACTTCCTATTCATTGGATTCATCAAAATTGACATATCTGCTTCGGTTACGAAAATAAAAGGGGGGAGGGGCTCATTTCTGTATCCACCCTGTATACCGTAAATACTGTATTAAGCGCCCGGGCGCTTATTTGCAAAAATTCAGCAGACCCCCAGGCGCTTAATGCAGGCGGGCCGGTATTACAGGTCCGGCGCTTATATAATTCTGCACAACTGTGATGGATACCATTATGCAAAATTCTCGCCCATCTCCTTCATCTTTTCTAAAGTATCATACTGTGTTTTCCATTCCCGTTAGGATCAATGCTAAACTGCTTGGCTGTAGCCTCTGTAGAATGGTTTTCAGCCTACTTAACTGTTGCGAGATTAAAATTGATGCTATAACTGTGAAGTTTTCATTTTTCATCAGCTATGTTGCTTGACTGAATCTAAAATTAAAAGCAAGAAATTAGAAGACAATCGTGCTGGTATCTAATTTCCGGTTTAGCAGTGGCATTTGGGAGAGCAAACATTCCCGTGAGAAAGCAGCAAGAGAAGAAAAATACACGAAATGAACTAAAATAAGCGCCCGGGCGGTTATTGAAGGCCCGGCGCTTATTTGCAAAAATTCAGCGGACCCCCGGGCGCTTAATACAGGCGGGCCGGTATTTCAGGTCCGGTGCTAAATACCGTATTTACGGTATTCGAAGTCAAGTATTTATTTTTTGGGTGTTTAGCCTAAGTTAACCTGTGCCTTTCTGAACAGTGATGGGTGATTTTGTTTCGGCAAGCCATGCTATACACGGCACATTCTTGTTACGGTAGACGCCATCTTTTATTTATCTTTTAATAAATGTATAAATGTATTTCTGCTTCACAGCTAAAGCTCCTCCTTGGAATGTTTACAAGATTTTATTATTAAATTAAGATTCGCTATGAATCGACAGAAATGTGTCCTAGATGGTCGGAAAGATGGCGGAAAATGGGATGAATAATATGGAATGGTGAAAATAATGTTAAGTTCGGTCCCGAGATCAGATTAGGATTCATGTATTTGAAGAAAAAATTAATTAATGATCCAAAGTAGCAAATGGTATGCAGAAGAGCTTTCTTTTCAAAAACAGTTTAAAAGTCTTTTAGTAATATTTTAATTTTTCAACGTTAAATCATCATCCTGTTTGCATTTTGTGTTCAGCCAACGGAAGAAAACATTTTTCAGTTATAATGTCATTATGGACGTTAATTATTAATGTACGTTTCAGGGATTTTGTTTGGAAAACAAGATTAAAAAATATTTATCCTCTCGATTCTGCGCAGGAAATGGGGTTCCGATTTGTTTTTCCAGTGTCAAAAGTTGGAAGCAAAATTTAAAGTAAAAATATTGTGTACATGATACATAAAAAGATTGGAGAAGAGTTTCATGATAAAAATCGGTGCATGTGTAGTTGAAGTGAATAAGCCTTCCGATGGTGTCTGATAACAAGACGCTTAGTAAAGATGTTTACAAAGGTCTGGAAGTATTTAGAAAAATTGACTTAATGTTATTCTGCTGGGATCCAAACTTTATGCTTGATTGAAAAGGAACAAATGATTAAAATTTTACTTTACGGAAAGGATCCATATACGCTTCTGTTCTTGACATTGAAGCAATTCGTAAGCAAATGTCACTTTGAGGGCTTCCTCTCAATGCAGTGTCTTGAAGATGTCTAGAATTACAAATGACTTCCCAAACATGCGCTGGATAAGTATAAATTCTTAACTATTAATAAACAGTAGATGCGAGAAAAACATCAATATCCTGAAAAGCTTTTTAATGCCTAACAACTGTTTTCTCAACAGTACAAAGACTTGCAGCATTTAGTTTGGAAAATAACAATGAAATTACTGTTTCGCTGTGTTGCAATAGTATAAATCCACCCTCATATTTTGTAAATTTTCGACTTTAATATTTTTTTTCTTACAACTATTTGCATTCGATAATTTAAAACATGCCGCGTGGGTCAGAATTCGCAGATTTCCAAAAGGACCAAATTTATTTTTTGGCAACGAAAAATTGCACGTCGAATTGGTAAAAGTCATGAAGTTGTGATTACAGAGGGTTGAGTACGTTACAACTAAACGTTTGCAAGCGTCATAAATCTATGAGAAATTCCGCAGCCATGTTCTGTGATGTTCTATCTGGTGCCCACGGTGTCGAACTATGGCTCTGTTTCGCAGTTTCCATTCATTAAGACTTCGCCGTAGAGATTTTAGGTCCATTTGTGCCCACCCCTCTTCACAGGCTTCCCAAAGACCGCCCAATGTACGGGGTCGTATACTTCTAAGGGCGCGTTTCAGCAGTCCAAAGCCGCAATAATCCATGGGGGATGCGTCTGGAGATTTCACGGGTCTGTCTTCAAAAGGAATTGAACGTATGCCCGTCTCCTGTTCCAGTGTTCGCAAATGGGCGACCGTTGACTTAGACATACAGGGTGATTCAGTCAATTTCTGACCATTTCAGTACTATGATTTATTGACCCATTAATGTTTACAAACTTAGCATTTCAGTATGATATTTTAGGCAGTTCGGAGTTTTTATTCCCGTGGAAAAGGCTTGATGATATGCTCAATGTGGCCACCACGAACGTTTTAAACTGCTCGCAGCCGAATGGTGAAGTTGTTCATAAGTCTATCCAGGATTTCTGCATCCACAAGGGTGCAGCAGTCGACGATGCTTTGTCGCAGCTGGTCTAGGGTTCTTGGTGCTGTAGTGAACACACTGTCTTTAAGGAACCCCCAGAGATAAAAATCACATGGGTTTAGGTCAGGACTCGTAGGGGGCCAAAGAAAGCCACCCCCGAATCGATCTGGAAACCTGTTTGAAATGACACGATTTCCGAATTTCTGATTGAGAAAGTCTAGCACTTCATTAGTGGTGTGAGGCCTAGCCCCATCCTGTTGAAACCATTGATGTCGAAGCGGTATACGCCTCATTCGCAGCTCGGGGATGAAGAAGGTTTCCAACATGTTAAGTTAAGCCTGTGACGTTACGGTGCCCTCAAAAAAGAACGGACCAATGATGCCTCTTTTGGAAATCGCGCACCAAGCCATAACCTTTCGTGGATGAAGAGGTGACTTATGGATCTCATGAGGGTGCTGGGAACCCCAAAAACGAACGTTGTGTTTATAACGTCACCTCACAGATGGAAGAAGGCCTCATCTGACACCCACGGGTTGTCCACAATGTCCTGATTGGCTTCCATTTCTGCTCCAAACTCCATCGCAAATTGTTGTCGCTTCTGTCTTCCAGTGTCTGTTAACTCCTGATAAACATGGATCTTATACGGGAACAGGTGTAAATCCTTTCTCGTGGTATACGACAGCCCTTCTTCAATGGATAGGCGGCGAACAGATTTTTTGGTAGGGGAATTGACCAACTTTGTGTGCGAACATTTTCGACAACTTCGGCCGTTCGAACACGAGCTTCGCTCCCGCCTTTTTTCTTGCCTTTAATTTTCTTGCACGAAATTGCTTGACAAAATCCATGATTGCTTGCCTGCCTGGTGCGTCTCGACACTTATACTCCTTCCGGAACTTTCTTTGCACGGTTACAGGTGATTTTGTCTCCGGGAAATACCATTCGACAACCTTGCATTTCTGCTCTGTTGATAAAACGGGCGCCATTTTTCAACAAAACGATTTTCTTGCAGCGCCGTTGCAACAATACAAACTCCAACTATTTAGAAATTCGATATGGCGCTCACATTCTTTCAATTATTTATCCCTAATGCACGTCATTCGAGTGAAATGGTCAGAAATTAGAGAGTTTAAGTTACACGTTAACGTGAAACGCGACGTCCGTGTGCAACGTCATCGATGGCGAATTTCACGTTACGTTCATTGTCCGTAGAAGTTGTTAAGTTTCACGTAACGTGCCTCGGACGTTTTGATTACGTGATCAGTGTTTTCTGTTTTATAAACTATAGCCTACAACCATGAACAGTACTTTCTTTTATTGTTGTAGGCTCTGCATTAACAATGATACTTCAGTTAGTTAAATTAGTTCTGTAGGGCCTTAAAATAATTAAAAATACTGTATATTTATATGTAAATACAGTACATTAAAAAAAATAAATGCATAAAGCAAGCCATGCTTTTTTAATTTAACTATTCATATTTATTAATATGGATTAGTGATATGTAATTCGTATAAACTTTTTAATTTTATTGAAATATTTTAATAAAAAATGTTCTATTTCAATAGAAAATATTATCATAAATAAAATCATAATTAAAATTTTAAATATTGTTAAACATTTTACTTTTCATCTTAAAAATATTTGTTGAGAATACTTCTTAGGGCTTTTATCTTATGAATTTTATAGTATTCCATCTTCATGGGAAATAGATTTATTATTATTATTATTATTATTATTATTATTATTATTATTATTACTGTTGTTAAAATTATTGTCATAAATAAAAATAAATTTTTAATGTATAATATTACCATAAATAACTTTTTAGATTATTGAAATACTAGAGTTTAAGTGACACGCTAACATGAAACGCCCGTGATGTTTTTGTACGCGACGCCAACGAGATAACATGAATAACGTTGCAAGAACATCACTTCCGCGTAAAACTTCATGTTGACTCGTAGAGTTCACGGAGCTACGTGCACGACTCGAGTTTCGTTTCCATTTCGTCATTCACGTTGCCTCTCACGGAAAAACGTGACGAGTTCGACGTGAAACTCTGCTATCCCACGTTAGCGTTTATGCGAGTTTGAGTTTTTATTTCAACCCCTGAAAATGGCCAAATTGAACATCACAAAGTCTAAATATATAAATAAATATATATAAATATTATTAACATATATTAATATATAATTATAATAAAAACTTTGGAAATTTTATAGAAATGCCAAGTCTACCTATTCCCCAATTAGTATGAGTATCGATGAAGACTTCACTGAACATTTAGTGAAAGTGGCATCGCTGAAAACTTCACTGAACATTTTTCTCAGTTGTTTGATATTTCAGGACTTGAAATTAAAGAAGAAGAATGGTCTTCAAATACTAACTTAGTACTTAATTACCCTCTGGAAAGACAGGAATTACGGTTGGCCTTTAACGGCCGAAAAAATCAACAGGCCCGGATGGACTATCCTCATTTATTTTGAAGAGGCCGTGAATTAATTTTCGAACCACTTTTCATTATTTTTGGGAAGTGCTTGAACAGAGGATTTTTTCAAACCCTCTGGAGAAAACCGACCACGACGCCTATCTATGAAAGTGGTGATATTCATTATGTCAAAAACTATCGTCCTATTTCTCTATTTTGGCTAATTTACTTGAATTTATTATGACTGTTAGACTAAAAAAAGTTATTGATCCCTGGATATCTGAAGATCAACATGGTTTAAAAAAAAAAGCACTCCACTGAAACTAACCTGGCTTCCTTCTTTGTAAAAATTAATCAAGTGATTGAGCAAACTACCCAAATTGATCGCATTTATGTCGATAACTCGAGAGCCTTTGACACGATTTCCCACCAAAAACTCCTAGATAAATTGGAAGGGGTTGTTGTACTAGGGAAATTCCTTGAAATTTTGAAATCTTATCTTAATCAAAGAACTAACTATATTAAGATTAATACGAGGGTGCGTCAAATGAAAACTGCAAAAACTTTTTTTTATCATTTTTAATTACCGAGTAAACGTGAATAGCAACTGTATTATTTTTCTACATAGTCTCCGTTACATTCAATATATGTCTTCCAGCATAGATTCCTCTTGAAAAAAATTCTTTTGGTTGTTGCGCTGTCACTCGTGCACCGACTGCTGTACCTCTTCAGCTGAATGGGGTTTATTTCCACCCATTTCCTCCTTGAGTGGCCAAAAATGTGGTAAACACTGTTGCAGTATTATCTGCGTCACAACTCGTTGTGCCTGACCCGGTCGAGGGGCATCTGACGCTTCTGTCATACCATTTTTGAACTTCACACTCCATTCTTAAACTTGCCGCTGTGACAGACATGCATCACCATATTGAAGAATCATTCTTCTATGAATTTCAATAGGTTTCACACCTTCACTACTCAAAAATCGGATAACTGAACGCTGTTATTCTTTGTTTCATGTTCGAAGTGGGGTGGCCATCTTTAAACTGCTGCTGTGACGTTGTTGGCTTGTCTCTACTTTCCTGCCACCTATCGGATATTCTTACAACTCATTTTTAACGAATCTGCAGACTTAAAACACGGTTGGACGAAATTTGGAATTTTAATTACAATTTTGCGGTTTTCATTTGACTCACCCTTATTATACAGGATGGTTATAAAATAAGTTCTCCTATTCAGAGCCCTATAGGGCCCAATCTAATGAACCGATTGTGATACAAATTGAAATGTAAGCTATTCAGACCATGAGGGGCAGGGGGATTCCGAAAAAAATAGTGCAAACTTTCACCATCAGTTGAAAATGTGGCGCTGTGGAATAACAAATGGAGATTTAAAAGTAGTTTTATTGTTTTAAATAAGCAGGCAAGGTTTTTGTTTGATTGCAGCATACACTGTCATATCAATGAATAATGACCAGCATCCCTTCAAGGCACATGCATGGTTCGCCCCAACAACGATTACACATTGCAAAATTTGCATAACAGGCTGAGAAATCTTTAAAGCTGGTGCGTCAAACGGCAGGTGTACGAGCCTCAAGATAGGTAAAAGTCCGGATTTAACGGACATCCAAAAGCGGATGATAATAGGCTTCATCTCCGAAACGGCACCATCTCCGAAACTGCGCGATTTGTGAACTATTCGCGGTCCGCTGTAGTGAAGGTGTACTAAGAATGGACAGCAGGGACAGACATCGCGTCTCTACGCCCTCACTATAAAGGGTCACGAGCCATCGGCCAACGGGGTGAGCGGTGATTACGACGACTCGTAAAAGGCGACAGTCCATCAACTGACCACCAGATTCAACAGTAGCGCCAACAGACGTGTATCCGACATTACCGTTGAACGCACCATGCTACGGATGGGCCTGAACAGTCGACGCATGGTTGCTGCACCCTTGTTGACCAGGGGTCATCGTCAACGACGCCTAGACTTTGCACGTGAGCACCGCCATTGGACCACAGACGAGTGGGCTAAGGTCGCCTTCTCCGACGATTCAAGGTTTTTGCTCTAGAAGATTGACGGGCGATGGCGAGTACGTCGTGAATGACATGAAAAGAGACTGCATTAGGCTATTGTGGGCCGGAAACAGGCTGGTGGGGGTAATGTGCATGTGTAGGGGATCTTCTGTTGGGAGCAGTTAGGTCCACTGATTCGTCTAGAGGGCAATTTGAATGCCTGTGGCTATTTGTCAATCGTAGCGGACCAGGTGCACCCGTACATGCTCACGATGTTCCCCCAATGTGATAGTGTGTTCCACAAGCACAATACACCCTGCCACAAGGCACGTCTTCTTCTGGATTGGTTCGAGGAACGCTCTACTGACTTTCGAGTGCTCCCTTGGCCTGCTAATTCGCCTGACATCAATCCAATCGAATATCTGTGGGAGCACCTTGATCGCCATGGACAGCGCTTCAAGCGGAATGGACTGCCATACCATCGGACACATACCGCGCACTTCTTGCGTCCATGCCACGACGCCTAGCAGCAGTTATAGCGGCGAAGGATGGCTACTCCTCAGTTCAGTGTATGGACGGTATGTCCGCCCCCTGCGTCAGTGACATGTTGGGAGCATAGCCTAGCATGATCAGTTGCTGTATGAAGTGTCTTCCGGGAAATGTCTGAGATATGTCGTCTAATGCTGGCTTTCAGGCACAGTCTGTACGCTTTGTTGATAGACCCGATCTTTCAAATATCCCAGAGCCAAACATCGCACGGGTTCAAATCCGGAGAACGTGGAGGCCACGCATCTTAGGCGAACTTATTTGATAACCACCTTGTACATAAGGAAGGATATAAACAAGCAATAGGAATCCCGGAGGGTAGTCCATTGGTACCTCTTTTATTTATAATATTTATAAATGAGCTTACATATAAACTAAAAATGACTAATCTCCTTTATGCTGGCGACATAAAATTATCAAAAGAAATGAACTCACATATTGACAAAATGAGCTACAGTTAGATGTTGACAGCTTATGCACTTTGTATAAAAAAATGGATTAAAATATACTTTAGCCAAAACAAAAATGATGACTCTTACAAAGAAAACCAACCCCATTTTCTTTCAAGATGAAGAAGAAAAATAATAGGATATATCAAATTACAGACTTGAGAATAGCAAATGATCATTGATAGCAAATGCTTATTTGGACCCCAAGTAGATGGAGTTATTCCCCGGGCACTACAGCGTATTGGGCTTATTGGCAGATTGGGAAGACATATTAGGAAAAAAGAGGTTCATATGAAAAAATAATGTGTTGATTGTTTGGACGATTTGGTTATTGATGTTTTTAACTGTTCCTGGCCCATTTTTGGTATTGTTGTTTTATGTATTTCAGTCCCGCTTTGGTGGCATAAGTAGTTTCGGATCTCGATTTCCCTTCAGGAATAAACGATTTCATTCATTCATTCAAGATTATAATATTTCAATAATCTAAACAGTTATTTATGAAAATATTAAATATTAAAAAATTATTTTTATTTATGATAATAATTTTTTTTTTATTCAAAGAACTAAAAACAATTACATTATAACCAATTATAACAATAATTTATTTTAACAACAACAACAACAACAACAATAATAATAATAATCATAATAATAATAATAATAATAACAAATAACAATGTACGACATCTCAAAGAGGGTCGCCCCCAACAGGCCAAAGCCCAAAAACGGAGTTACCAAAAACTAAAGTAATAAATAAGAAACAGCAAGCCTAATAGCTGCACGATTAAAATAATAGGCAAGATTGAGCCTGAGGTCAGAAAAGTAAAAAAAAAACAAAAAAAAAACAACAACAAAGGAAGAGAAAAAATTAGTCCCAGATGTAAAAAGACATAAAAATAATGAAACTTAACAATCTATTATAATATTAATAGTAAAATAATAACACATTAGAATAAACATTAGTAAAATAATAAATAGTAATCATTATATAATGAAGATAACCTCCATAAGACAGCTGCCCGAAAACAGGATCGTTAAGAAAAGAAAATTGCAACAATCATACATAATAATAATAATAATAATAATTTTAATTTAATTTAATCAGATCAGAATGTACAAGCAAATACAAACTGCCCCAACAGGTGGTAAAACCCAAGCGGGGGAAGGAATGAAAAGAAAAAGATTACATTTCGGAACAAATAAATCAAAATCAGATAATTAAAATCTTAAAAATAGAATTGGTTGGGTCATTAAAAATGTCTACATCTTTATGAGAAAGGTTTTTATTATACAAAGTAACAAGTTTATACGAAAGAGCAATCTCACCAATATTTGTCCTCGTACTAGGAGTTATTAAAGTAAGACACTTAGGACGACTTTTTCTAGGAACTGACAGCCCGATAGATGACAAAATCTCGGGCATCCAAACAGCCCCAGAAACAATCCTCTTAAGGACATTAAGAAAAATATTACCAATGATATTGGAAAGAGTAAACACATTTATAAATTCCATATTGAGATCATGCTTGTTATATTTTTTTGAGAGAAAATTTAAAAATGCAAGAAATTTCTTTTGTAGGAGTAAAAAGTTTTGAGTGTGATGAGTAAACCAAATTAACACACCATATGTAACTTTAGGAATTACAATAGAAATAAATAACTTTACGATATTAAAAAGAGTAAATACCTTTTGACTGTGGATGTGAAGACTATCAATGGGAGACATAAACCAACCGCTTTTCCACAAAGAAATTTAATGAACATGCTCATTAAATTTCTTTGTGGAAAAGCGGTTGGTTTATGTCTCCCATTGATAGTTAACTTTACGATAGTTAATGGATTTTTGAAAAATGCGGTAAGCCTTTTCAAGAGGCCAATTCTACGGGAGACATCTCTTATGATGTTATCAATATGCGGGGTAAAAGATAAGTTAAAATTAAATAAAATGCCTAAATCTTTAACTTCATCTTTTTTCCCAATGATATCATCACCAATCTTGTAATCAAAAATAAAATTTGTTACTTTCCTGGAGAAAGAAACTACGTGTGATTTGCTCGAATTAAGACTTAATCCGTTCGATTTAGACCAGGAGAGAATTGAGTCCAAGGTTTCTTGCATTTTAATACAGTCTTGCCAACTGTCAATGCAGGAAAAAATTTTAAGATCGTCCGCATACATTAGAATTTGAACATCATTAGTTGGTAAAGAAGCTATTAGGTCTGCAGAGTAGATATTGAATAGCAGCGGTCCCAGGGGAGAACCCTGAGGAACACCACTATTGATTTTACCAAATTTCCAGAAATTATTTACAGGATAAAGCATAAAATACCTATCAGTTAAAAAGGAGCGCATCCAGGATAGCATATTTAATTGGAATCCCATAACCTCTAGTTTCTGGAGAAGAAGGTCAATATGAACCTTATCGAAGGCTTTAGAATAATCCAAGTAAATTACATCCACTTGATGACAAGTATCAATAGCTTTCGAGAGGTAAGAAGTTAACACGGCAAGATTAGTTTCGGTCGATCTGGCCTTGCGGAAGCCGTGCTGAATATCAGGAAGATAAGGATCAACAAAGTTTGAAAGATGAATAGCAACGAAGGTTTCGAGAATCTTTGCAGGAAAGAGATAAGTGCAATAGATCTATAATCTTTCGGTGTGGTCGGTTTCACAATTTTAGGGATAGGAAGAATAAAAATAGTCTTCCAATCGGTAGGATAAGTACCTTGCGACAGAGAGAGGTTTAAAACGTCACATAAAGGGTTGCAAATCGCGTGAAGACAGCCCTTGAAAATATAGTCAGGAAAGCCGCAATAATTAGAACATTTGGAGGCAGACAGGGAGTTCCCAATAGAGAGTAATTCAGAAGTTGTCAAAGCGGGTGCATTAAATTTCACCTCCACTCTATCCCAGTATTTCGGAAGATTCTGAATGTTAACCTCAGTTATCTCATTACCTGCAAAATTCGACTGAAAATAGTCCAAAATATCTGTTTTCGATACTAATTCACCATTGTAACCTTGACGGAAGCCGTTACCCAAAAGCTTCTTGGTCACGCTCCAGAATGAGGCCGGAGAAGAGTTCAAAGAATTCTCGACACTTCTATAGTAAAGGTCATAATCAAATTTACAAGCATGTTTATAATTTTTTCTGAGGGTTTTAAATTCATTATAATAATGGGGATCTTCAGTCTTTTTCCAAAGCCTATGCTTCGCAGTCTTCAAGTGCCATAATTTGATAGTATCCTGGCGAATCCAGATTGGCAATCTGTGTAATTTATCATTTATGCCAGTTTTGTTCGACTTTGGGACAAAAATGTTAATAGCAACCAAAATGGTATGAATAAGAAAATTCCATTTGGCATCCACCCCATCTAAGGAGTAAAAATCATCCCAGTCATAAGTAGTAAGATAATTATAAAGACCAGAATAATCGCCTTTCCTAAAATTAAAAGGAGACCCATTCGAGTCGGTATAACGTTTCTGGAAGGCTGTGTTAACGCCAGAAATAAGAAGGACAGGATGATAAACATCAGGTGACACTGGAAGTTTCTTACTTGCAGTAACGTTAACATTAAAATTGGCGAACACCTTGTCTAGGGACTCCTCTCTCGCATTAAGCACAAGATTGAAGTTTGAGAGACCCGTTTCGTTGTCCAAAATGAGGTCGAGCGTTGCCGATAATAATAATAATAATAATTATAATAATAATAATAATACATTTATTGCCCCCATAAAGATGGAATATAATAATATTCGAAAGATAAACAACTGTAAACAATGAAAAAGCTACGTCATTTCAGACTAGAAACGTCACACGCGTTCGCGTCACGTTCGTGTTTACGTGGTGCTGAACCTCTCTATTGTTAATGCATAGCCTACAACAATAGAAGAAAGCACTGATCATTGTTATAGACTATAAATGGAAACGTCACTGGCGTCGCACACGAAGCTCCGTGAACTCTACTCGTCAACGTGAAGATTTTATGCGGAAGTGACGTCTCTGCAACGTCACTGGCGTTTCACGTTAACGTGTAACTTAAACTCTCTATTGACTGAATCACACGGTATGACTCGCAAGTTTACCCTGATGCACCAATACCAGGTTTCAGACGCTTAACCAGTCGGAGATTTTTGTGGATTATCTTGCGTACCGTTGACTGTGATGCCCTTATCTTATTTGCGACAGCCCTTTGAGTTTCGTTTGGTTACCACAGTGTTTCGTTTGGTGTTCTGCTTGGAGTGGGTCGTTGTTTTGAGGGTCCAGGTTCGTCCAATGTTGCTGGTATTGCGATTTTTCTGTTTTTATTTAGTATGTTACAGATTCCTGCCTTCGAAATGGTGAGACCCCTGCATTTGCGTTGTTTTATAACCACCTCGCGTCGGAAAGTGCATTTATATATCCTTCCCAATACCTATCGATTTTTGGCGGCATTCTCGCAGCTAGCATTTGTATAACGATTAAGAATGGCGAAGCGATGTTCCCTTTATAACTCCTCACGACCGCTTAGCCCTGTCAATCACGTGGCATATGTAAATCCTTTAGTTGTAACGCACTCAACCCAACGCGCCAGTCCACAATGCGAAATCAGCATATGGATGGTTTCTTTCAAATGGAGTTTAAATTATGGTCTGGCTTGCTTGCTCTGGGATTTGAATCCAATTGAAAACCTTTGGGGTCAATTGGCAAGGGCTGTTGACGTAAAAAGTATCAAAGCACTGAAGAGCTCAAAACAGCCATCATCCATCACTGGCAAGAAATTCTCCAAGAATCACTGCACCAATTTATCAGTTCCATGCCAAACTGAATGATCCAAGTGTAGAAGAACAAGTATTGGTTATTAATTTAAGTAATTGCCAACTATTTTTCGTTTTCTAAGAAACTGTTGTTGTTTTTTTTTTTTACTTTTTCAAAACAGCGAAATAGTAATTTCATTGTTATTTTCCTAAATAAATGCTGCAAGTCTTTGTACTGTTGAGAAAATAGCCATTAGGTATTAAGAATGCATTCCAGGATATTGATGTTTGCCTTGCATTCATTGTTTATTAATAAATATGAAAAATGTAGCTTACTCTAGATGTCGTGCAATTTTCAAGAAAGTTCGACTGAAATATGTGTTAGAAATATTTTTGCTATTTATTTAGATCGTTCATAAATGATTGCCACCCCATTTTTTTTCTTCATACTAACCATCTACTTTCTTCTATAATGTCTATCATTTTTGCTGTCGTTCCGACAGTGTCCACATGGCCGCAGTACATTTCTGGACAGGCACCTGAAGCTCATCCTTCTTCAAAATTCTTTTGGCACTACTACTCGTATATTGTTTTATCTGTCTACTTCAAGAAGTGTATGAAATAGAACTGGAGTTAAGTGTGTGGAAATTTTTGCATGAAGAATGTATCAGATTCCCAGGAGAATTCAGTCCGTCTGGATGCCAAAGATGGTCCAACATTTTTATAAGGGTTTTCATATATTTGTCCAGCTTCTGTTTGCATAGTTCAGTATTGGATATGTCACAAATCATAATTCCACTGTTACCAACTGAATGACTTACTCTAATTATTGCGTTTGAGCATTAGTTTAATAATGTTTTTGTAAGTTTTCTTAGCGAGAGAATTCTCCATAAATTTCCCGAAGGTAAGGTGTGTGTGTTAAACTTTTCATTTGCTTTCTAGAAACGTCTGTCGAGTTTAGGAATTTGCTTGCGGTTAGGTAATCTGCTAAAGAGAAGGAATCCACAAAAATGTTCACGAATTGGAATCACGGGGTCTCCTCATTAATTCACTTTTGTCACACAGATTGAAAAAGTTGGAGAAAATTTTTATGTGGTTTCTGCTTTTGATAATTACTCGCGGGGAAAATATACTAACGCAATACATTTAGAAAATTTAACTTTGTTTTTAATGTAGTTCCACTCTTTTTGAAACATTTTTATATTTTTTAATTCAAATAATTTGCCTGCTTTCAGTCCTTGCGATATAGCCGGTCTTCGGATATGGTGTTATTAAAGACTCTGAAAGGCAATTATTAAATGGAAACTCGTCTATTTTATCCCAGACCTTTACAATTGATGTCCACAAGTCATCAACGGAGTTGTATTGCCGCCCATGTGCAATCAGTTCTTCCCACAAGTTTTCTACCACGGGCGTGATACTCGTGGTGCTTGGTTCGAATCCAGATCCTGAATTGTCTGATAATATCATTACTCTGAAAGGGTTTGCATTTACTGTCTTCGGTTTGTAGCTATTAAATGTCAGTGACTTATAGCACTGTAGATTCGTTCACTTTGACGAATCAGTCTCCAAACTTTTTTTATAGAGGCCTAAAGTCAAGTACGTTTATGGACGCCCACTATGTTCACCTTCGATTTATCAAGATGAACATCCAGGATATGACCAAGACAGTAGAGTCTTAACCATACTCACAATTATTGGCTTCGTGATTGCCAGATAGTTCCGAACGACTGCAATAAAGCAAGAACAAACCCGGAAGCGTCTTGGTGGATGCCTTGTACTCCACGATCTTCTATTACGAGTCATTCTTTTACAAACCGCACGTATTTTTGGGGAAAAAAAACTCGACTTCTTCAAATGTGATAAAAAAATTTCTGCATCTTGAACAAATTTAGTTGACACGTATTACAAGATTTTGTACAGAGGGTAGATCATCGCCAAGTGCCCCCCTCCCCTCCAGCGATGATCTCGGCGCTTACTCCTAGGGAATTTTGCGCCGTTCCAGCTAAGATAACGACTGCTAGAAGATGGCAGTAGCAACCAACGGCTTAACGTGCCCTCCGAAGCACGGGGGGAAAGAGATGGATATCCACTGGCTGTCACCCAACCAGTGGCTGACCGTGTCTGAATTTGCTTAACTCCACCGATACGGCGAACCGATCGGCGAGACAACCAAACCACGACCATCCCCTTTCTGTTGGGTTAGTAAATAGTTGCGGGTGCTGGAATGGGGGGGGGGGGGAGTTGGCTATATGGTGAAAATCAGTGTATCAACTAATAATTATCAACTAATTATAATCTTTGTCTATTAACCTTCTTTATCTGTTGAAGGCGCTCTTGAATAGTTAGTAGACAGTGATGCGTTAAGAAGTTTGGACAATTCTTCAAAGATTTGATGAGGATCTTTCTAACAGCTGCACGCACCAGGACATTGTCCAGCTTTATTGACCTTCCTGCACGATGGGGATCAGAGGTCAAAATTGCCCAACCAACGCGGGCATTGATTGCATTCGGATATACAACTCAAATGTCTTGATGGCTACGGTTGCATTGTACACGTTGTGAAATCCGCGGGTTTTATGTCTCAAAAACACCTAGAAAAGATAAAGGAAATTCAATTATTACATATATTTAATTTACGCTGAAATTACATAAATATCTCAAAACTACTTCGCAAACTTATGAATTACTTTTCGATCCCCCCATATGAATTTCTGCCTGTGTCGACAGATACATAACTCTTATAAATAAATAAATAAATAAATAAATAAATAAATAAATAAATAAATAGTGAGCCTTATCTAAAGATAAAATGCCCTTTTGAAATATTTTCTCTTTAATTTTCGACTGAATGATTTGTTCAGTTACTAGGTTTATGATTCAATTTGTACCCTGTCAAAAGGCTTCAATTTTCAATCTGAAACTTTGCGATATTATGATCGGGGTCAAAAGACTTTCAAGTTTCAGACTTCCAATATCTAAATGCAATCGTTTTGAAACCGTAGCATAGATTCAATGACTGTCACTGTAATAAAAGCGATCGAACCCGTTTATTGATCAGAATGCAACTCTTGCTTTTATTTCCCTATACTTTAGTATAATGTTAAAGGAGTGCATTTCTCGTTCTAAATCAATATTGGGTTGAGCATTTAATCTTTCGCACGTATTTTTTCTTTTTTTTTTTGACAGGACGTGTATTTTTCGAGATATTAGACCGTTCCGGGGCTTTTTATTCACCCGGTATATACAGGGTGTCTAAAAAGGTATAATCCAAACTTCACAAACAGGTAGGAGGCATGAAGGTGAACGGATTCTGTTAATACATGAGGGGTCTGAACTCAACCATTGTCAAGTGATAAAGCATCCAAATGATGGCACAACACAAACAGGTTGCAGTTCTTTGGCAAGGATTTCTTTTTTTGGGGCCACATGAAATCAGTTTTTAATTTTGTGACAAGCATTGAAGATCTGGCAGCTCGCATCGCAGTTGTTTCAAACGACATCAGAGAAATGCCAGGAATCTTAGGCCGTATAAGGGAGTCCATGTTGCGCCGATACCTTGCGTGTGAGGCCATGGCTGGCTCACATTTTGAGCATCTTTTGTAAAGCTTCAGTGGATTCGCAGTTCCATATTAAAAGTGTGCACAGTGCATACTTACTCATGTGTTTTCATATGCACTCTGATTACTGCCCCCCCCCCCTAACGTTACCTTGGCAATGTGCCGACCCCTCATGTATTAACAGAATCTGTTCATTTTCATGCCTCCTATCATGTGAAGTTTGGATTATACCTTTTGAAACACCCTATATACAGAGTGTTTCTAAAGTCTAAAGGTAGTTACCAAAGGTTGAACACAGTTAGTGGTAACGTCTTACAGATTTATCAAGTAGCGAAAGGTGCTTTACAGTGCCTCACATATCTATGGAGTCAATCTGATATTTCTCCTATACCAACTTTATTAAAACAAAATAAACACGTGCTTTACACAAACACATATAATATACTAAACTTTAGTGACTAAACAATTAACAAACTTTGTTTCACACTTTTATGCCTGTTATTTGCTTCACGATCAGCATTTTCAAATTTGTGGCTGTCATATATCTATGGAATCATCCCTAAAACTGAACAAAAAAAGGAAATGGATCGTACCAAATTTACATTAATGATGGAATTACATTGCTTATTCCAGAATAACTCTTCCATGAACGAAACAGAAGGTTATAAGAGCTTACAAAAACAACAACATACTAAAATGCCAGGAGGATCTATGTTGAAACGAATCGGAAGTGAGAAAAATTTATCAATTCCATGGCCAAGGACTTTCTCAGACAGAGAGAGAGCGAACAAGTTAGGATGATCTCAAAATGCCATCCACAATGTGTTAAAAAAAAAAAAGATGATGACTACAGCAAGATTGAGGGGCCATAGAAGGAATTTCTATTTAGCCACTACACAAGGACATTCTACAGGGTGATTATACTGTAAAACGGTGAATCAAAAGTACCTTATGCTGTTCTATGGGTCAAAATGAATATAAAGTTTCTCATGCAAAATGTCGAAATCTCAAGCCTGTAGCTCGCTGTATTGGATGAAGCTCTTGACAATGTGGCCGAAGACCCTTCCACGAGTACTAGCACAGTAGTTCGTGGGTTAGGCATTTCTTAGGCAACGGTATGGAGGATTTTGCAACACCCGTTCCACATTCAGCGAGTACAATCACTGCTTCCTGTGGATTACCCAGCACGAAGAGCATTTTGTGAAGGAAAACGGCGCGTTTATCTTCCGCAAAGGTGACGATGGAAACTTTCGATGACATAAGGAATGATTGATTTTCTTTGGAACGATGACGAAATACGGCAAAATTTTTCGAGGTATTAACAAACTTCGCGAGATGTTTAGGGGTATAAGGGTAGGGATTTCGACATTTTGCATAAGGAACTTTATTATTGATGAAAATAGGAAAGAAAATTCCACAGCCTGGATTTTCATCAATAATTTAAACATCTGAGGTTTTGCGTGTAAAAAAAAATCCTCTTAAGACCATTCAATACTTACTCTTTAAGGAACTTCATGTTCATTTTGACCCACAGAACAGCGCTATTTACTTTTGATTCACAATTTTAGAATCGCCCTTTATATGACAAATTGCATCTGAATTACAACCAATTGTGTCCAGACAAACCGTGTGGGGAAGTCTTTGTGAAAATCAGCACGCCCAGTACAAAAAACTTACCCGAAAGCCTCAACAGAAAGCTCATCACAAAGTGGTCCATTTGGAGTGGGCAAAAACACTCCTATGAAAAGAAGTTCAATCTCGATGGCAATTCCTATTACTGGCACGATTTACGTAATGAACTTCGCACTAAACTCAGTTGGAACGCTGGCGGTGGCTCCTTGATGGTTTGGAGAGCTTTTGGATTTGGAGGAAAGGCAGATCTTGTTTTCATTTCAGGACGATTGGATTCAAAAGCATACCAAAACATCTTTTATGAACATTTGATTCCATTTGACCCATTAATTGGAGGACCACAGTGGACTTTTCAGCAAGATAATGCCTCATGCCACGTCAGCAAAGCAACAACATCTTGGTTTGCACGTGAAAAAGTGAAGGTTCTGGACTGGCTAGCAGTCACTCCAGATCTGAACCAATGGAGAACTTACTATATGGGGGACTCATTATGCATCAGGTCTACGCACAAAACGAGCCATTTGGGCATGTCAATGCATTAAAGTTAGCTATTCTAGATTCTTTAAAAGGAGAATGTATTTGTTATTAAGTTTTTGAAAGGCCGTATGATGTGATTGCATGTTATAACACTGATTCCAAAGGTTAAGTTATAATTCGGAATATGCTGAATGTTAAGGAAATAACAGGCATAAAATTGTGAAACAAAGTTTATGTTAATTGTTTAGTGCATCATATGTACTTGTGTAAAGCACACATTCATTTTGTTTTAATAAAGTTAGTAAAAAAAATCAGGCTGATTTCATAGATAAATGACGCACTTTATGCTTGTGCTTTGTTGATTCATCAATCTTCATGGATCGTGTAAGAATATAGCTGCTCAGAGATCTTTAATATGGAGCCCTAATGTTAAGTTTTAAAGTCATAGATAGACAGAAGTTGTTCGCCCTAATCTTCCTTTAGTTCATAAGAAGTAGCTATTAAAATATTTTAACTATTATAAACCAAGTGTTATAGCTTGAAGCAAAGCGTCATAACGCCTAGAAAGGCGGGAAGCGTTAAGCGGGGCATTTTTATGGGGAAAATAATTTTTTTCCTTCGTTGCAAAGCTTTCAGAAAGTTTCTTGAAATGCATTTTTAGAGTGTGAGCCGCCGTTCGAAACGATTTCACGGCGATTAGAGCCGAGTGCAGTGCGCCTCCTTAACGCTCTGAAGGAGAGAGAGAGAGAGAGAGAGAGAGAGAGAGACAGGAAAGGCCTGCATTCCCATTTTGTAGCTTTTTTTCTCTTCCTTGAATCTTCATAATATTTTCTTTTTTTTTTCCTTTCTTCATCCTAAAAAGAAACAAAAGGGGTAGCAGTAGTAGTACTAGTAGTAGACAACGGACACGAGGTGATGACGGGTTTTGCGGAACTAATATCGCCTTCGGTGGACGTGACTGGTCGGGCGCAGTCGCACCATTTGGCCTCGTTAAGAATCCGTCATGGCGCTCGTTTTCGCTGGCACTACACGGAATGGCTTTTTGTCGAATCAAAGGAGCCTTTGTCGTTCGTTCCATTCTCGGAGTTGTTGATGGAGAGACGCCTGGCGACGAACGAGGTCACTTTTGCAGAGCTGGGATTTGGCCCAAGTGACAGTGATGAAGAAGCGGACGAGGCTCTCGCTTCCCTAAACCCTGATGGAATTTACACACACACCCACACACACCCTCACACACACACACACATATATACAGACAGTCAAACAATCTACCTTTTCCTTCTCTCCTACAGGGATAGAACTAGATGACCTCCCTCTTACATGGAACCATTTCTCACCTCCTGTTCGCGCTGACCATCGATTATTTTTCCTTCCGACGCATGGAAATCTCGTTACAGGAGCAGGAGAAAAAGGTTTTTTGTTTTCTCTCTCTTTCTTACTTTAGAAGAAACACAGTTGGCCTTACAATTGGCACCATTTGATTTCCATGTCTTCGCTGGGAGTTGAGGTTAACCAATGGACGACGAGGTAGGGAGTTCTACGAATGTTCATCTTATTCCCTTAACCAATGCAAAAAAAGAGAGGAGAATAGAAAAATATAGAAATCTCCAATTCAACAGTGAGCTCGTTATGCTGGGTCATTCGAAAACGACTTTACATCTTTAAAAGCAAATAGACATATACAAGTATTCAGATAATGTACAGGATCAGTTGAGGTGTCATTTTAAAGCAGTTATTCACAACCGTGGCTCACCAACCCATTTCTGCTCCAGGTTCGCTTTGGTCGCCTGTTTGAAACTGCTTACATCATTCAAGCTCAGTGAGGCTCCTATTAGGGCAATTGGAATCGTCCAAAGAAAAGAAGAGTTCGTTTAATAAATATTTCAGTTGTATTTTAAGCATATTTCTGTTTTAATATTGTACGATTTATTTGCGTGAACTCACACCAGTCTTGTCCCGCTATCTTATGAACCAAAAGCGAAGCATTCATGCTCAAGCCAGGTATCAATCCGCGTTGGAAGGGTAACAAACCATTTTAAAGTCTCTGCTTGACTGGCCTTCCAGTATTTGAAACTTCTCACTAATGGAAAGATGCACAACAATTTTAATAACAAAATAAAAAACAAACAAATTCCGATTTTTTTAATTTATTATAAAAAGATGCTTAATATATTGTTCATTATAAACAGAGTGGCTAAAAATCACGGGAAGGGTTGTCCCATTTGAAGATGTGCCGTGTATGACTCCAGAATGTTGCGACCAGATACGACGTATGGCGCTGGTGTAGACACGAAATCTGAGCAGTCTGTTACAGATAAGTGTGTAGTGAACATGGCAGCACGTCGCGAGTTGACAGATTTTGAACGTGGGATGATAATCGGTGAAAGACGCATGGGTCATAGCATAGCAAAGATTACACAAGAAGTCGGATTTCCGAAGTTAACAGTGTCTAGGGTGGATCTTCAATATCGCAGACAATGTTTCACATAATATTCAAGTGCATGGGCTTCTTTTCGAAGTATTTTGAATGAAACCGGCATATGCGTGGCTATCTGGAATTCGTTTATCACGGCATGCACAAGACTGAGGATCATTTTTTTTTTTTCGCAGCTCCCTGCGGAGAACTTTCCTATCTTGAGTCTTGCATTTTCGTGAACCTTCCAGGGCGATGTTCATTCCTGCAATGTCCGTTCTTCTTCTAGCACGTATTGATTTTGGGATACAATCAGGGCCGTAGTGAAGTCAAAATATCAAAATTATTTTCTGTGAAGTAATGATTGGCACATATGGTCAATACTTGGATTTTGGATAGATCTGTTAAATTCATTTTTGGGTAAACTTTGTTTAGGGCTCCATAAAAGCTGATTTGCTCAGGGCCCAAAATTTTCTCACTACGGCGCTGGATACAATTGGTTTATCGTATACTCATACCTCTTATGGAACATCCTATTCTCACGCCCTATTCGAAATTGGAAAACTGCCTCTCGGTAGCATTTCGTCTGAGAGTTAGTTGAGTTCACTTCCGTTTCCGTTTTTAAATCTCACAGACCACTAACGGCTGTGGGTACGCTCAAATGCTCATGAAGGGGGGGGGGGGCATCCAGTCACTTTCTTCCGCTCAGTATAATTCATTCGCCTATATAAAGACGCTAAAAGTTAATCAAATCGATTTGCTAATATTCAAAAGAATTCGATCAATACTTTAATTCGGTCCCTTTCGAGAGAAGCAGCTTGCAAAGTAGCGAGTTCCGCGAGAGAAGTGGCCAGGAATTAGAAATTAGAAGTTTAGAATTTAAAATTACACTAGAAGGTGCGCGGGCAAATTGTCATCTATTTATGACATTAATAGAGAGAGAGAGAGAGAGAGAGAGAGAGAGAGAGCGCTTTGGAAATGATTTCCGTCTCTGTCACTTGCTCATAAATTAATTTTGCCTTTTGTGGACCGTAATGAATCGCAGCGCTTTTGGGAAGATTTCTTGTTAAACATCTCTCAAACCGTTTGCCATTCCCTTTGAAATCGTTTCAGCCTTAATAGGATTAGATGTGGGATTCAGCCATTCTTCCTGGGGAACTCTCAAATAAGCACGTGTAAAATGACGTGCATTATAGATGCGTTTTAAGAAGCGAATAATAAATGGAATAAATTGAAATTTAATGAAAAATTCCACTTATTCGCCAAAATGCTCATTAACCATGAAATCGAAAAACATTCTTAACCAAAAGGTATTGGGGCAACAGAATTTCATCTGAATGTGACGTCATGAATTGAATTCGTTTATTAACTCGGTGACCTTGCTAAGAGAAACGATTCGCTTTGCATTTCATTGAGCGTATGATGTTCCAAGTGGTAGGGGAAAGCGAATTACTATTAATAAGTACAGGGTGATTCAGTCAATGTCTGACCGTTTCACTCGAATGACGCGCATTAGGGATAAACAATTGAAAGAATATGAGCGCATTATCGAATTTCTAAATAGTTGGAGTTTGTATTGTTGCAAAGGCTCTGCATGAAAATCGTATTGCTGAAAAATGGCGCCCGCTTTATCAACAGAGCAGAAATGCAAGGTTGTTGAATGGTATTTCGAGACAAAATCAACTGTAACCGTGCAAAGAAAGTTCCGGAAGGAGTATAAGTGTCGACCAGGCAGGCAAGCAATTATGGATTTTGTCAAGCAATTTCGTGACACTGGATGTGTTAAAGGCAAGAAAAAAGGCGGAAGCGAAGCTTGTGTTCGAACGGCCGAAGTTGTCGAAAATGTTAATTTCAAACAGGTTTCCAGATTGATTCGGGGGTGGCTTTCTTTGGCCCCCTACGAGTCCTGACCTAAACCCATGTGATTTTTATCTCTGGGGGTTCCTTAAAGACAATGTGTTCACTACAGCACCAAGAACCCTAGACCAGCTGCGACAAAGCATCGTCGACTGCTGCACCCTTGTGGATGCAGAAATCCTGGATAGAGTTATGAACAACTTCACCATTCGGCTGCGAGCAGTTCAAAACGTTCGTGGTGGCCACATTGAGCATATCATCAAGTCTTTTCCACGGGAATAAAAACTCCGAACTGCCTAAAATATTATACTGAAATGCTAAGTTTGTAAACATTAATGGGTCAATAAATCATAGTACTGAAATGGTCAGAAATTGACTGAATCACCCTGTACTTCAACAATAACGCTTCCATATCTACAGGGTGATTCAAATTAAAATATCTCTATTCAGAGCCCTGTAAGGGTGACCGCTGGGTCAAATAGCTTCAAAGTTGTAGGGTATGTTATTCAGATCACGATGAAGAGTTATGTCGTTCCCCAATCGACCACCAGGGCAAAATGTGGCGTTGCAAACAACAACAATTTAGCACCAGTTGGCCAAAGTGTTGGGATATACGAAGTACTACCCAAAATTTCCCGAAATTGTTTTTCTCTGTCCGAACCTTAAGTGGTACGAGGTTTTGCTGATAGATGGTGTTAGGGGTACGTCTCAGCTGCAATTGCACCAAGCGGTGTCATCTTATGTCTACGTGATTTTGAGTTTCAGCTGTTTTTGTCACTCTTTGTATTGGTCGTGTTGCGATTCTTGATATTAAAGCTGAAGAAAAGTGCAGCTGAAACCCAGAGACTGTTGAAGGAGGCTTTTGGTGAACAAGCTTTAGGCCAAACCTAAATATTTGAGTGGTTTAAGTGTTTCAAAGATGGTCGGGAGTCTGTGAAAGACGAAAAGCATTCTGGTCGACCGTCAACAAGCACAACTCTAGAAATGATCACGAAAGTGCGAGACGTGATGCGAGAGGATCGACGTCAGACCATACTCGATGTTTGTGATCGCCTTGGGCTGTCATACGGGACGTTTTGAGATGATTGAGGGAAAACGTAAGGCACAAAAGACCAAAGATGTGGAAGAAGAAAGACTAGCTGCTCCATCACGACAATGCTCCGGCGCACACATCGCTCGCTGTGAGGAACTTCCTCAACAAAAACAACATGACCGCTGTCCCCTGGCACCCTGCGATTTCTACCGCTTCCGAAAATTGAAATTGCGGTTAAAAGGGCGGCGATTTGACTCCATTGAAGTGATCCAAGCGGAATCGCAGCAGGTGTTAAACATGCTCTAACCTAGGAACTCCAGGAGTGGTTCCAGAAGTGAGAACATCGCTAGAAGCGATGTATGGATGCCCAAGGAGACTACTTTGAAGGTGACGGTGGAAATTAAAAGATTGAGTAATTTCCGTATTTTATAAGGTACATGTCGGGAAATTTTGTATATCGCTTCGTATGTTACTCATTAAAGGAGGTCTATTACACCTACCAGTCTTTGGTGATAGAGGATGTAGAGCGTACAAAATGGCAGCGAAGCTTTCTTGAGCCGCAAATGTCAAGATATCGAATACCATTTTAAATTTAGCGCTCATGATTGTCGACAGATAGCAGCACATATACGCAAGAATGTAGAGGCAACACCTCCTTGAAAAAAAGCCTCACAATCGAAAAGTTATGCATTGTTACATCATCATAAGTCGACCAAATTTAGGGCTTATTATTGGTAGAAATACGATCAACAATGGTGGAATTATGATGATGTAACAATATATGACGTTTCAGTTGTGAGGCTTTCTTTTAGGAGGTGTTGGTAGAGGCCACGGTTAGTCAGCGTCATTCCATGGTCAGTCAGTGAAAGAGAGCGGGTGTTTTGCACGAATGTACGTGAGCGCGATTGTGCATTTTCTATGGAGGAAGTGCATCGGTAATAGGGTAAGTTTTTGAATGTACAGAGCGATTATTGTGAACAATGAAATAAATTTCCAGGAGTTACCCTGAGTACTGCTTCTCTATCCAGTTATGCGACTTACCTTCTTGACTCTTATCCTCGTAATATTTTGAACCACAGGATAATGATATAAATAAATAAAATGTTCAAATGTGATATTCCTTTTGCATGCACCCAGTATTATCTACACTACTTATCCTTTACAGAAAGAGTGAAATTTTCTGTTTTTGTAAAAAATTGTCTTTATTAATGTTTCAAATTTGCAACAATGTGATATATATTAATTAAGATGAATAATTAATTAAATGTGATATATAGATCATACATATAAGTTAATGTGGAAACACGGATTATGGGTGCAAAAGATGGTCTATAGAAATAAATGGTCATCGAACTCAATTGAAAAATGGCGTTGCATGTACTGTAATCGGCCCAACTGCAAATGCAGCGACACCCTATGGGGAGCTAGAAAGTTTAGTTCCATTTTCAGTTTCAATATAGCCGTAATAAAATTGGACCAGAATTTGATGACAGAATACTGCCGAATTTAGTGTATTCTGCAAAATTTTTAAATAATAACTCGCTCTTAACATTGGGTATCACGTATATAAATAAAGTAACTGTACAAGTTAGGGGATTCAGATCACGCTAGATTCTCTAAATAATGGAAAATGTCGGAAGCTCGATGACCGTTTATATCTAGCAAACCAAAAAATGAGGTTGTGTATTGTTAAAAACTACACAAGTGCTTTTATTCGATCGGGGTAAGACAGTGCTTTCCAAGCTATTGTATATGGCGTCACCCTATACTTTTCTATACTTTAATATACGAAGGGTGTTCAAAGGAAAAGGTACAAAACGACACGACACTGCGGGTATAATCGAATTCTTTATTCAAAGTAATCACTGTAGGCTTGAACACAACTATCCTACTGTTTCGCGAGCCGAAGGATTCTCTGTTCCCAGAATTGCTGTGGCTGTGACAGCCGCCAGTCCTCCACTGTGTCCTTCAGTTCGTCGTCCGAGTTGAAGCGCTTCCCTTTGAGATGTTTTATTAGCGGACAAGACAGATGGAAGTCGCAGGGCGGATGCTCAAGCTGCTCCCACTTGAACTTGTCCAGTACACTATTTATGACCTTGGAGACGTACACTGGTGGACAAAAGTTTGGGCTAAGTGTGTTTTCTAAGAAAACAATTATTTAGAGATTTTATTGTTATGGCATCCTTTCTCTTACTATTGAATATATCAAAATTGACAATTGAATAATTGATCTTTTAATTTGTTTTTAAGTTACATCCAAATAATGCAAATTACACTGGTCAAAAGTTTGGGGTAACAGGTAACTAATCATCAAAATATCAAAAGTAAAAGAAATTAATATGATATCTGACCGCTATTTGACTTTATAACTTGAAGAAGACGATTTGTCATTGATGAAAATAACTTCTTGATGGTGTTTGCTGCTATTTTAACAGCGGAGGCCTAAATTGCATTGATTAGCTGCATAGGAGTGGAATACTATTTGTCAGCATAAATATCCTGGCTCATAAGATGTCAAACATTTTCTATAATGTTGAGGTCGGGACTCCTTGCCGGCCAGTCTAGTGTACGAACTTTGTTAGTGGAAAATCATTCAGTAAAAATTCGTGTTGTGTGGATAGATGCATTGTCTTGCTGCCACACCCATTGTTTTTGTCTGTAGTGTCTCTTGCAGAAAAGAATGGATGTGTTTTGAAGGTCTTCTAAGTATTGGTAGCCGTATATTTGCCCTCCTTTACTTTTATCTTCAGGTGACCCGTGTTTGAAATGGCACCTAATGGCATCACATCTCCTCCTCCCATTTGGTGCCTATTTCTGACCAGCGCAATTTGTTTTTGGCATTGATTTGTAACATAACTGCACATGTTATCAGGTCCATCCATGGAAAAATCGTTTTTCATCAGAAAATACCACCAACCCAAAATCAGTCTTCTCATGATGTGTTTCTGAGTAAATTGAAGTCTTGCTATTTTATTTTTTGGTGTTAATGGCAGTGATTTTTCAATAGCTTCTTAGTGAAAGTTCTCACGCTGCAATTCACGCCTTATGGTTCTGGTTGAAGCCTTCAATTCAAGATTTACTTCGATGCACGTACTGTTTACAATGTGGCCAGCTGCAATTTCTCTTCTCCCATGGCGTTTTATACTAGATTTTGTCAGTCTTGTAAGTGCAGATGGGTTTCCCATCTTCTTTCCTGTCTTCCTGTTTTCATTTTTAATTGCCCTGATTACTGTATTGTAGCCAACATCAGCAATTTCAGCTTCTCGCTTGAAGTTCTTGTGTTGAGCATACAATGCATGAATTTCCTTCGTTTCTCATCAGAAATCATCTTAAGACACTTCTTCACATTCCAAAAAATCAATGGACAAATATTCATGCACTTTACTGTAAAAAGTATCAGTTATTTACCTGTTGCCCCAAACTTTTGACCAGTTCAGTTTGCATACTTTGCATGTAACTTAAAAACAAATTAAAAGATCTATTTTTCAATTGTCAATTTTGATATATTCAATAGTAAATTAAAAGGTGCCATAACAATAAAATCTCTAAATAATTGCTTTCTTAGAAAACACACCTACCCCAAACTTTTGTCCACCAGTGTATGGACGAGCATTATCGTGGAGCACAATCACTCCCTCCGTGAGCAGCCCAGGCAGTTTTTTCTTGATGGACTTGCGTAGGCACAATCACTCCCTCACAGTACACGTCGCTGTTAATGGTTTTTCAATGTGAACGCCATGAATTCCTCACACGCACTGCCGAACTGCTTGATTCTGTCCTGCGTCATGTGAGAGCGACTCGCGCATGCGCACAACCACGCAGGAAACTATGTTCTTTTCCCTAGATGTCGCACTACGTTATTCCAAAGCGGCATAGTCAAATTCCAACCGATTTGGCTTTTACGACGTTTCGTACCTTTTCATTTGAACACCCCTCGTACTATAATAAAACCAGCGACCAGGCGACACCCGTTGGAAAGCTTTGGTGTAAGGTCTCCGAGCCGTGGTGATCACATAATCGACTGCAACCGGAGTAAACAGTACGAGATGTCCAGGAAAATAATATTTTAGCAGCCTTAAACATTTGAACAGTTTATAATTTTTATTCTCCCTGTTCTCCATTCTTTTAGAAAGCTTGCTCCGATCGAATAAACATACTTATCCAAGCCAGTGGCTAAATGTGCTCTTTTATAGACAACATATTTTACAAGGGCTGGACAAAATAAACGTGAATACCAGTGAAATTCTTTATACAGGGTGTTTCTAAATTATCTCCGTATTATACATGTTTAGTACTCAAAAACTATTATAGATTTTAACATGTTTTTTTTATTCACAAAGAAAAACTCAAAAAGTTTCTCAGCATGCCTTAATAAAGGTCAATGTGCGCCCCATTTATAGCGTGAAGGACGTCAAAGCGAAACTCGATTTCCTTCCATGTTCGTGCTAGCATTTCGGGGGTGATTTCAGCGATTGTTTCAATTATTCTGTTCTTGAGATTTTCAATGTCGTCAACGTTGGTCTTGTACACTCTGTCTTTCACATATCCCCAGAAGAAAAAATCCAGAGGGTTCGCATCAGCTGAGCGAGGGAGCCAAGGGATTGGCCCATCCCTTCTAATCCATCGTCCTGGAAAGTTCATATCAAGGCACGCCTAACTTGCAGGCCACAGTGAGGAGGTGCTCCATCTTGTTGGTAGACTATGTTGGGCTGCAGTTCTTCTACCTGTGGAATCAGGTAGTTCTCCAGCATTTCTAGGTAGATTACAGCGGTAATGGTGTCTTCAGCGAAAAAGAAAGGTCCGATTACTCGATCATGCATTAAACCGCACCAGACATTAACCTTTGGGCTGTCGCGTATATGCTCCCTTAGAACGTGGGGATTTTATGAGCCCCAAATGCGGCAGTTGTGTCGGTTTACTGCTCCGAAAGTATGGAATGTTGCCTCATCAAAAAACAAAATGTCCTCAAGGAAAGTGGGAACATTGTCGATTTTTTGGAACATATCCTCAGCAAACTTCTTGCGCTTTGGTCGGTCATCTGGCTTCAGTTCAAGCATCATCTGGATTTTGTAGGGTGTAAGACGAAGGCGGTGCTTCACTATTTTATGTACGGATGTCAATGGCATATCCAGTTGACGAGCCGCTTGGCAAAGTGATTTACGGGGACTACGATCGAACACCTCCTTGACCTTTTCTACTCTCTGTGGTGTCGCTGAAGGTTTACCAGCACTTTTTGTGTAGGGGGCAGCCGTAGCCCAGTTGTCTCGCCTTGCTTAATGCAATGGTGGAGTTAAGCAACCTTGGGCGCGGCTAATCACAGGTTGGGTGACCACTTGGAAATTTCCATCTCCCCCCGTGCTTCGGAGGGCACGTAAAGCCGTCGGTCCCGGCTGCTGCGACCATCATACAGCAGTCGTTACGATATAGGGATGGCGCAAAACTCCCTCGAAGGAGTAAGTTACCAGCCTAACGATAACCCTTTTTGTGCAACAGGCTGCCTGTATTTAAATTTTTTTTCATGCCATAGCTTAATTGATTTATGATTTGTAGGATCCTTTTTAAACTTGGTTTTGAACATTCTCGGAACTGTAATCATAGACTTAAATTCCGCAAGCCATAACACGCATTGAGCTTTTTCTTGAACACTCGCCGTTGTTTACTGCATCTCGCGAAAAATGGAACAACGTGCCAACTGCGTGTTTGATTATCAACTCACCCGAGGCTAAGAAACTTTTCCAGTTTTTCTTTGTGAATAAAACAAATCACGTTAAAATCTGTAATAGTTTTTGAGCATAATACGGGATATAATTTAGGAACTCCCTGTATAACTTTAATATTAAATTGTTGGGTCACGATTTTTAAAATTAATTCAGTTTATATTATTGGGAAATTACTGAATCGTCTCTATGGATTTTGTGTACCATCAGCAAAATGTTTCGGGATGTTGGCCGAATGTTCTGCCCTGTAACATTCAACTCTTTAACCACTGAAGGTTATCTGGATATTCCTCAAACTAATACTGAATTACCCAGCTGTGTCTATGGACAGGGTTTTATCATTGTTGGGAACGAGGGGATGTGAATCTTAGAATGAATCTGATCGTCTAGAAGTTCAAGTTGTAACACAACCCTTTGAGGGCACTGATGGAGTCAGGTGAGTAGTATCATCATGGCCTCTCACGATAGTTACAGAAAGCTTTCCAGGAAAATGGTGAAGAGGTAGCCAATCAAACTCTGTCCTCTTTGGAAATTTTATAGATAAGTCACCTATTTGGTCAGCAGATGCTATACATAAATGATCAATCTCTGTAATAACGGGTCGGGTATTCACGTCAAATATCTTGTCCAACCCTTGCGTATTTGTTTTGCTATGTTTGTTTTTCTATTTTTAATGTATTATTTATTTATAATGGCGTTGTTGAAAGAGATATAGGCGGAGCAGAGATGGGAATGACTTTTTATTTTTTGCATTTTGTTCTTGCATCTTCCCCCCCAGGTGAGAAGCCGGCAGCTATGCAACATGGCAAGCACTCGTCGAGCGGCCGCTTCGAGTCGTCACTCCTCGTCCTGGCCCAGTGCAGCATGCTCCTCTGGCGGATAGGACTCATATAAAAACAACCAAGAAGGGCTGCTGCTGAACCCATCAAACAACTGACAGACAAAAAAGAAACAAAAACAAAACAACAAACAAAACAAACAACATCAACAACACTTGTGCTCCGGCTCCTCTGGTCATTTGCTCATCCAAAAGCTCTTCTTCTTCTTCAAAAGCATCTCGGGTGCCGTCAACATAACCTTGTTCGCATCGCAGCACCGTGGGCGAGGAGGATCAATTCAAATGCAACCAACAATGGTATTTTTTTAAAACGGGGAGGGGGCCAACCGTATGTGTGTGTAAAAATGTGTGTTACATGACGTATATCTGTTAACAACAACAAACAATAGACAACCAGCACTGATCGTTGCATTAAAAGTGTTTTACTACTCATGTTAATAATAATAATCTCGAGGAGTTCTCTTTCCATCCGCGCTCCCCTTGATAAAAGGATTTGACGTCATTCATCACTCGCCCCCCCTTACTACTACGTCATAATAACAAAATGCTTTCTTGTCGAGCGTTCTTTCCATCTACTCGACAACCTTGTCCCACGCGTCTGAGGATATACTAGAGTCTGAGCAAAACATGAGAAATGTCATATTCTTAATAATAATAATAATAATTGAAAATTAAAATTTAATAATAATAATAATAAATAAATAAATTTTATTAATAATAAAAAAAGAGGCAACCCCTTTTAATAAGAAGCTGTTATATCAAAACACACTCGGATGATGATGAGGATGAGTTCTTAGAAAGTGAAGCAATAAGTTCACTCGAAGGAAATTAAATTTTATGGAAGAACGGACCTGTTTCTTTCTTCACCGGATCCAGATCTAAGAATTGTAAAAAAAAATTAATAAAAATAATAATAATAAATAATAAAATTATTACTTACAAAAAAGGGGAGGAATTGCGATGGTTCCGTTGAGAATGGGTCGACCTCTGTAAATAATAAATATTTGGTCAGATTTCATGAACCCTTCGTTCTAGAACTCCTGTATTTGTTGCTGCGATTCCATTCCAGTTGTATATTTTTAGCTGTCCAATTTAAATTTCTAATTTAAAACGTTTACGAAGAAAAAAAACAAACAAAACAAAACGTTAAATAAAATAAAAAGAAAAACCGAAAAGGCCAAAAATTTATTTTCTTTGTTCACGTGTAGATTCTGTATATCACCTGTGTATCACAAGTTTTGGTGAAAAATACAAAACGAGATAAAGACGACACAACAACAATTTTTGTCTTTTGAAACTAAGAAAAAAAATTTAAATATAAAAATCTAGAAATTGGAGAAAAGAAGATTTTAAAAAGAAAAATTAATTTCATTGAAGATGAAGATGATGATGATGATGATGATAATCATAGACCTACAACGAGTTCCTTGGCTTCCTTTTTTCTCAAGGCAAATTTTCTTATGAAAAAGAAACAAACAAACAAATTCAACCAACCAAATAGTCTCGCTCATTTTTCATCGTTTTATTTTATAAAAAAAAGTAAAAATAAAAATTTTAAGTCTTTTTGGGTTTTTTCGTTGAACCATTTGTGTGACATGACTCTGGACATTTTTTCTTGAAGGGCTCAAAAAAATTATTAAAATAAAATAAGGAGAGAAAAAAACAACGAATGGGCTGTTGACATTCAGGTTAGTATTACGAAAAGTGACAAACAACAGACACTTTTTTGGAAAGAATTTTCGAAGACACCAACAACAACAAATCTTCGAAAGAGACAGTTTTGAGCCAAGTTTTTGTGAACTTTTTTCCTTTTCTCATTCAGAACAACAACATCAACAACAACAACAAACAAGAACAGAATAATAAAAGACAAAAATTATATATGTATTATAATAATAATGATAATAATAATAATAATAAAAATGGTTAATGTTTGAATGATTAAGAAAAAAAATTTTTAAAGAAGAAGAACAAAAAATTTGAGAAAGCAACTTTTCGGTCCGTCTTTGTTAGTCAAAACTTTTTCGATAGTTGATGAATTCCTTTCTGATTTAATAAAAATAACGTACAAAGACAATATTAATAAAAAAAAAAGATAACAAGCATTTAAAAATAATTTTTGTCAATAGAAAAAAAAATCTTTACCAAAAACCATAAAAATATAAGCAGAACAAGAGTGGAATTCTAGTGATCATTTTGAATTATTGTTTTGCCATTATGTTAATTTGAATTTGTTTTCTTTTTTCTAACCATTCCATTTTTAGCCTCTTTTTATTTTATTATTTTCCTTTCTCTAGCTCCTTCCGTCCTCTGACTTTAACCCTTTCGACTCCCCAACTCTTTTTCCTTGTTCAAAAAAAATAAAAAATAAGAAAAAAAATTGATTACAAAATAAAATTCGATGTGTTCACATGTGACGTCATGAAAAACAAACCATCTTTTCATAAAACCCTGTGTATCAAAAAAGAGAAAAAAAGAGAAACCAATAAAAATTCAAAGTCATTATTGGTTTTAATTAGCGTTTTTCATTTGTTATTTTATTCGTAAGTTTTCATCTTTTAATAAGAATAATTAAATTCAAAATATCCTTTAAGCCGTGTCCGGAAATTAAAATGACAAAAAAATAAACATTATTGTTCTACAATAACAGCGTGTGTCCACAAGCATTAATTAATTAGCATGCATTTCGTGCTAATAGATCTGCAAGCATAAAAATGGGGCGCTATGGAATGGCGATAAGAAAAAAGTTATAACATACTTCGTTAAAGAAGCCAGATCGCTTATTTGGCCAGATAGCTTATTTGGCCAATAATTATAAGAGATGAAGTTTCAGGAAGTGCAAGTTATTACAAGAACAGAAAAAAAGATTTATCTGAAACAGCCAATAAAACCTTTAAACGAGGGGCATTCGTAAAGTAAAGTCCATTTTTCAATAAAAACAAAACAACTAGATATATTTTCAATTTTTTTTCTTTATCAGATTCTATGAACCTTTAACTATTTTCCCACATAGTTTCCAAATTTATTTAAGGAACTGTCATAGCGCTGAATGTACTTCCGCATGATCACTTCATAGAAGCTGCCGCCGGTGAAGAAAGTCGCGCAGTTTTCACTTGTTCATCGTCGCTGATGATCTCCTTTAGATCCCGGAACAGGTGGTAGCCATTGGACGCGAGGTCCGGACTGTAAGGCGGGTGGTCAAGTTGTTCCCAAACAAAATATCAGCCTGATTTTCTTCACCGGCGACAGCTTCTATGAAGTGATCATGCGGAAGTACTTTGAGCGCTATGACAAGTGCTTAAATAAACTTGGAAACTATGTGGGAAAATAGTTAAAGATACATAAAATCTGGTAAAGAAAAAATTTTGGAAAAATATAAAGTAATTTTGATTTCATTGAAAACGGACCTTACCTTACGAATATAACGTTACAAGTTTAATGTAGGACCAACCGTCATGGCATGTATTAAGTATTTAAGTCATAAAATAACTGGTCGGCCTCCCGTAAGTTTGTCGGAAAAATATATCGCCAGAGTTCTGAAATTGATTGTGCGTCGAGCAATGAAGAAATCGACTGTATGTAGTAACATCAAAGTCCATACGTTAAGCATTCCATTCAGGTTTAAGAGAACCGTCCCTAAATACTCGGGATCCCAAGGGCAACGCTCGAAAATAAAAAGAAAAAACTTTTGGTCATAGATGATGAGACTTAGGGCCTTTATGATCCAGGAATGCATTTTTACCACGCATTGGATCCTTCCTAACTAACTTAAGTCCCATACTATTCCCATACTACATTTCCAAAGAGGCACTTTATTTGGAAAGCCATGGACTAGGATGGAAATCTCTTAGTGCCATTTATGAGGCGAAAGCTTAAATAAACGATTGATCCCTTTGATAATTCATCACCTTGATGAAGTTCTGTTCTGGTCCGATTTAATAAGCGCACATGACGCTCGAAACGTGGTTGATTTCCTGGATTCCATACATCTTGGATTATGTGCATAAGAAGAACAACGCTCTGAATATTCCATATACGTACTAGGGAAAATGAAAAATTTTGATCGCTATGTAAAACTGAGCAGTCTGCCAAAACAACGGAGCCACAAATAATAAAAGTTTTCCGAAATAACTGGACCAAGATCAGCAAAAGAGTTGCGAGAACCCATGGAAAGTCAGTTATAGAGAATGCCTTGAATAAGCGGTCGAGAAGCACAAATAATAAGACTTATCGAATACTGCCTACAAAATTTCATTGAATTCCAATAAAAAAGTATAAAACTGCTCGAGGTTTAATTTTAAATTTTGTCAATTTACCTTCCGGACATGGCTTTCTTTGGAGAACGAGAGAAGCAAGGTGCGGCCGATTCCTATAAAGGTAAGGAGACTCGTTTAAATGGTTATCCTCCTTAGACCAAAGCAATTAGTAAGTAATTTTTTGAAATTTGATTTTTTTATAAATCTATTACCTAAAGTAATTGTTAACACTATAGGCAGGCCTAAATACTTTTTCTCTGGAAAAAAAATTGTAAGGGTTAATTAAAATATCTTTCCAGAGGATTTTAGGTCTTAATTTGTCCATCATACGATTATAAAAGTACTTTTATTTATGGATACGTTTGATTTTACATTTTAGAAAAAATACTCTTGGAAAAAAAGTGTTCACTATAGTGCCCGGCTCGAAAGAAAAGGGAACTGGCGCATGCGTAAATAAGTGAAGCTCCTTCAACCAATCAAAAACGGACAGGAAACGGAGCATTACGTATTCCTGGGATTCCTGTGGCGAAATCACAGCTGAAACTAAACCGAAACAAATCGGGCACTCGATTAACGGACAAGTTGAATATGAAACTCTTGTTGCCCTGCTATTCTTTTATTATTATATCATTACCATATCCAAGTCTATTCTCCTTCAGATAATTAAAAACATTATAAAGTGTGCTTCTATAAAGGTCGTACAAATGAAAACGAAAATTTGTGTGTGGGGGGGGGGGGGGGGAAGGCGACGTGTAGGATCGTAAGTTTTTGTTTTCAACAATTGCGAAACCCCACGTGCAAATTAAACAATAGGTTGCAAGTGTTGCATTACGTGAGAAAGAACGATAGCTCGCGCTTCGAAGCTCTGAGAGTGATCGCTTCGTCCAAAAACAAAATGGAGTCAGCGAAACAGGAACAGAGAGCAGTAATTCGTTTATTGACATGTGAAGGAGTTTCAGTTTCTGAAATTCATCGTCGTATGCAGAACGTCTTTGGAAATGACTGCCTAACCTTCACTGTTTGGGCATGGAGCAAGAGGCTTTCGGAGGAACAGTCATCATTGCAAGATGATCAACGACCTAGACAAGCAAACCGCGCCATAACGGATGATTCCAAAGCCAAAATTGACGCTGTCTTAAAGGAAAACAGAAGAGTGACAATCGATGTCGTGGTTGCTAAAACTGGCCTTAGTCGTGGAACTGTTCACTCCATTACCAAGAACCATCTGCACTACAGAAAAATCTGTGCACAATGGGTCCCGCATCATTTGACATCAGAACAACTTGGAGTTCGAATGACCATGTCCCTGCAACATTTGACTCGCTATGAACAGGAAGGAGAGAGTTTTCTCGACAAAATCGTTACAGGAGATGAAACTTGGTGCTTTCATTTCCAGCCCGAAAGCAAACGTCAAAGTCGTCAATGGAAGCATAATGGGTTACCACCAAACAACAGAAGAACAACAGAAGACAGAGAAACCACTAATCCACATAACGAATTTATTCTGATGAATACGTATTTCGGCAGCCAAGCTGCCTTCTTCAGCATCCAAGGGAAGCTTGGCTGCCGAAATACGTATTCATCAGAATAAATTCGTTACGTGGATTAATGGTTTCTCTGTCTTCTGTTGTTTGATGTCCATCCACAGTTTCTGGCTCCTCATTTTTTGGGTTACCACCCCCGAAAAAATCAAAAGCAATCGCAAACAGCACGGGGAAGGTGATGTTGACCGTGTTTTTTGATCACAAAGGGCCGATTTTAATGGGCTTTCTTGAAAAAGGCACCACAGTTAACGCAGCACTATATGGGGAAACATTGAAGGCATTGCGCGCGGCCATCAAATGCAAGGGTCCTGGACTTCTTACAGAAGGAGTGCTTCTTCTCCACGACAACGTGCGTCCTCACACCTCGAAAGCAACGGTAGACCTCATCAAAAATTTCAACTGGGAAGCAATGCAGCATCCACCTTACGGCCCTGACTTATCCCCATGTGACTTTCACGTGTTTGGGGATCTCAAGAAACATCTGAAAGGCCGCAGGTTTCAGTCGGACGATGAAGCGAAGGAAAAGGTTTTGGATTGGTTCCACACGCAACCAAAAGACTTCTTCCATAAAGTAATTACACGCCTTGTTACACAGTGGGATAAACGCCTTAACAAATTTGGAGGATATTTTTAAATTTCTTGTATACACTTTGGATAAAATAAACAATTTTCGTTTTTATTTGTACGACCCTTATAGCTTGACTGATTATAGTTTTCCTTGAACAGATTCATAGGCAAATGTACAGGCCATGACTCTGAATAAAACAAAAATCTACAACCGATTGGCACCTATATTTCCCGCAGGCAGTTTCCTTTTTCTTTCGTCCCAGGCACAATAATCTGCAAAAAGTGTAGCTGCTTGGCTTGTAGAGGGGTGAGTGTTTTTAAAAAGTTAAGAAGCTCTTAAGTAGTGCTGCAAACATAGCTTGGAAGAAAAAAGTTCAAAAGTTCTATCAAAAGAAAGTCTGGGTTTCAGTACAATCAATAAAATAGTTTGCATGTACACTGATCATCCAAACCATTATGAACATCGTCCTAATAGTGTTGCTCCGCCTTTGGCACGCAAATCAGCAGCAACCTGTCATGGGATTGATTCAACAAGCTTTCGGAAAGTGTTCGGGGAAAAATTATACGAGAATTGCAAGTATAAGTCACGCATTTCCCAGATGTGCTCATTAGAATTAATGCACGGCGAGTTAGGAGGCCAGGACATCAACTGGAGTCATCAGCACTGTACGACAGTTCTAGTTTTGTGTCCTGCTGGAAGACTCCATATCCGATGGGGAAAACAGAAGCCATGAAAATTGTAACTTGTCAGCAAAGATATCCACTTACTCCACAGCTTAATTGTGTGTTTTACAACAACCACTGGTCCCAGGGACACCCAGGAGAACGTCACCCAAACCAAATATCTTCACGATCGTAGAAAGAAAAATAACTACGAAAACACTATTCCACATAATAAATTTTAATGACTCAGATGTACATTTCGGAAACGAAGTTTCCATCATCAGTGAATAAAGAACAACAAGAGAAGCCGATTATTTATAATATATAAGAACCAATCAAAAAAATTATACAAAAAAAATATTACAAAACGCGAAAAAGAAAAGAAAACACCAATACAAACTATCTTCTTAGCTTAGCCCAATAAAAGCCAAACAAAACCCCTCCCCTCCCCCCTCACCGGATAAAAGAGTAGTCCGGTTATAAGAGCAAAATGGGAAACCCTTACAGGAAACAACACAAGGAAAGTAAATTATTTTGTAAAAAATTTTGCTAAAGGGAGCCATTCTGCCACTGGCATGGGGCCATCATCACTATTCAGGGTTTTATTGGTTGCTTTGTTTTTTACAATTTCAATCGATTAAAGGAAGTATCTCTACATCTATGAATAACTTCAAACAAATCTGTGAAATAATTATGTTTTTCATTAATGATATGGTCCGCAAAAGACGACACCCCTAACCTAGCATTCTTTACATAAAAAATATGTTCCTTCATCCGCATTCCCACTCCTCTTTGCGAGCTTCCCAAATAAAACTTGTCACACGTTGCACACTTAAACTTATATACCCCGGGGCAATCTTCCGCTGGGATCTTATCTTTTATTATGCTTAGTTTTCTTTTTAATGTATTACTACTCTTATAAACTACTTTACAACCAAACTTAGTACAAATATTCTTGATCCCTTTGTTTAGTGTGTTGTTGTAGGGAAGGACTAACATTTTTGTATTCTTCATTTCTTTTTCCTGTCAACGTTGTGATTTCATCGATCTTTATATGTCTGCCGATCTTATCTGCTATTCTATCCACTATATTTGTATTATACCCATTAAATTCTGCGTATGATTTGATTAGGTCCAATTCTTTATTCCTTGCGGAGTCATTCAGGGGTAACAATAACGCCCTTCTGATTTGATGATGAAACGCTGCAAGTTTGTGCGAAACACAATGATTGGAATCTGCTCTGATGTATGCAGGGGTGAAGTTTTGTTTTCTATATACTTCAAAATTCAACTTGTTTCCAGACAAGGTTTAAAAAGAGCAGCTTACTATCTTCTTCTTCCTCTTCTAGCGTGAACTTGATATGCGGGCAAAGCGTATATAAGGCGGCTAAAAACTCCATAATGCCCATCTTGGTTGTGTTAAATATACAAAAAATATCGTCGACATATCTATGCCACACCGATGGGAAGTAGTTAAACGAGGTGACAGCCAAATTTTCTAATATAAAGATTAGCCAAGAAGGGGCTAACGCTACTACCCATCGGCGTGCCATTTAACATTTTGTAGAATTGTTCATTAAAACTAAATACATTATTAAACACAATGCAATTCATTACTAACATAATATCTTTTACCAAACCTAATGGCACATCGTTTTCGTATAATACATATTCTAAAAATGCTAAGGTTTTCTTCAAAGGTATGCTAGGAAACAAATTTTCAATGTCGAAGGACACTAGTCTATCATCCTTAGAGATATATACGTTCTCAAGGGTGTTACATAATTCGATACTATTTTTTACACTGTAATCTACTCCTGGAAGCATGGCTCCCACTAGTGGCAAATTAAATTACCTCAGATTTTACTCTAGATTTGAGCGAATTACCTTAAAATTCAATCACTATTACCTTAAAAATTACTTTTTAAATTTTTAAACTATAAATACATGAGATAAATGTCATGATTCAAAATAAAGCTATTGAATAGACAATACTCCTCTAAAACTAGAAAATAAACTGTGAAGTTTGTTGTTTACGCTCATCATCCGTGTCATAACTATCTTCTGTATCACTACTGACTCGTTTTCTTTTTGAAGCCATTTTTCTAAAGAAAAAAAAATGGATCAGTTCATTAGTTCATACTGTTCTGATAAACTCTTCTGGAAATCATTTTTTAAATAACATAAAGCAAGGTCCAACATGATAGCGATGTGGGGCAAATGTCCGCAATCAAAATGTTCGCTGTTGGCTAGGCGTTGTCGATGAAATTCGCTGGTGGACTTTGTTTATTTTCTTTAAAATTTGAACACATTAAATTGTAATGTTCCAATGAACTTTTAATTATTAAATAAATTAAATTATTTACGCATTATCGCATACAGGATCGATAGTTTTTATTAAACAAGACGTTTATAAATATTTCGCATCATAAATTAAAATATAAATGAAATAACTTTTAGGCCTAACTTCAACAAGCCTCATAATACGAACACTAATAATCATGAGCTTAGCTTATCGACAATCGAACAGTGTAGTGTATCGGTATTCGTGTGGAACTTGAAGCATAGCTTCCATAATCTCACCCTTCATAATCATATTCCAAGGGAAATACACTGAACTAGAAAAGAAGCCTGATGTACCCACAAAGGTCATCCAAAGTATGAAAGAAAATTGCCTCCTCTTGGTGGAGGAAAATTTGATTGAGGATTGTCTGAACTAGGAGTTTATTACATAGTAAGCCACAGAAAAAACGAAAGAATTTATGAAACCCAGTAATCTGGGAAGATGACATTATCAATGTCATCAAAATTGATATCAAGGTCTTGGATTACGATGCCTTTTTCTATGTAGAGAATGTTTTAGCATGCCAGAGACTAGATCATTATCATGATTTGCCATAATAGGCAGCACGGTTTTCATGAGCTAGCTTAGCTTATTGAGCTACATGGCTTAAATAGACTTGTGAAAACCACTGTTTTGCAATTCAAGCAATTGGTTCTTAGTTGGTAGTCGATACCTAGTTGATAGTTGATTGGATGGGAATGACTCTGGTATTCTATTGGTCTGCTCGTCTCGTCCTCGTTCTGATTCCATTATGGGAATTAGAAAAACCCAGATGGATTACGCTCTCGGTTAAGTCATAAAATTGGGTTCCTAATCATTACCTCAAACATTACTCTAAAATAGACTCATTACCTTAGAATTACCTTAAAAAATTCATTACCTTAAAAATTACGCTAAATATCCCGTAATTACCTTAAAAGTGGGTGCCCTGCCTGGAAGGCATAACTTTGAAAGAAATGTCTCAAGAATAAATTTCCCTAAACTATATGTAGGGGAATTTATACAATCCACTATGGGTCTCCATTTGTTTCCTACTTTATGAGTTTTTGGTGTAAGGGTTTCCCATTTTGCTCTTATAACCGGACTACTCTTTTATCCGGTGTGGGGAGCAAGAGAGGGGGGAGGGGAGGGGTTTTGTTTGGCTTTTATAGGACTAAGCTAAGAAGATAGTTTGTATTGGTTGTTTTCTTTTACTTTTCGCGTTTTGTTTTTGTAATATTTTTTTGTATAATTTTTTTGATTGGTTCTTATATATTATAAATAGTCGGCTTCTCTTGTTATTCTTTACTGGGTGGACAACTACAAATATCTGGGAGTTATTCTTGACTCAAGACTCTCATGGAACCAGCATATGTCCTATGCTCTGAACAAAGCGAAGAGGGCTAAGTACAGTATCATAGCTCTCATGGGTCGCAACAGCGCCCTCAGCATTGGCAACAAGCTACTTCTGTACAAATCGATTATCCGGACCATACTCCTCTATGGCATGCCTGCGTGGGCGACTATCTGTAAAACCAGATGGAGTGAACTACAGTCATTCCAAAATGTTACCCTGAGGACCATTGCCCAGCTAGACAGAAGGATGGTGAAAAACCAATCCATCCATTTGGATTTAAACATGGCCCATATCGGAAAGTTTATACAGGATCTCATTTTGATTATGATACAGAAGATGAACACTCACGACAATAAGCTTGTGAAAGGGATACTGAAGAACTCAATGAATATGAACTGGCATACGAAGTATCGTAAACCGAGGCACGTTCTTGATATCAATTTTGAAGATATTAGCAACGTCTCTTTCCCGGACTACTGGAAGATGTGATAATCTTCTTTCTCCTTGTATTTTTTATTTCGTTTGTTTTTTGTTTCTAACAATCGTCAATCTTATTTTCTTTTTTGTATAATATGAAAGACCGCTTGGGTTGGTTAGGCTTCTTGACTACCTCAGTGTATTTTATTTGGAATTTATTCTGGTTAGATGAGCTTTGTGAAAGCGCTGCTTTCGTTCCATCCTAACAAATGTACACTTCACTGTTCGATTGTCGATTGTCGTTGTTATTCTTTACTCACTGATGATGGAAACTTCGTTTCCGAAATGTACATCTGAGTCATTAAAATTTATTATGTGGAATAGTGTTTTCGGAGTTATTTTTCTTTCTATAGTTGTGTCCACAGTTTTTGGCTTGATTCCATTGTATCTTCACGATCGTCCAATTTGCGTCCTACGATACATGTATTTTCAACTGTTTACCTGGGAGACAGCGTAGCCTGACACGGCATCGACGTGATGCAAAAGATATCCTGATTCTTCGAGCAACTCTTCTCCATTGTTGCATGGTACTGTAGTTGCATGCTGGATTAGTATCGGTACATATGAGAGGCGCCTGTCGCAAAGTTCTATATTCAACAGAGTCCGAATCAAAATGTGCTCCAATAAACTTGGTACTTGAACTTGTACTGTATTCGGCTGTCAGTTGAGCTACTAGCAACCACTCATTTACCTTTCCGACGTCCGCATTTGTTAATGAGGCCTAGACGTCCCGGTTTCATCGCCCTTCATCCACTTTTCATAGGTATTAACAACGGCAGCTCGCGGACACCCGAGGAGCGGTACCGTTTCGGAGATACTCGCCCCTAGTCTACGGATCATCACAATCTGCTCTTTATGAACGTCGCTTAAATCAGCAGCCTTCCCCGTTACACGCACGCGTAGTCGACAAAATGTTGCCTCCCCATCTCCGGCAACCGTTAAATACTATTCGCACCGTGTGACGTGCCATTGATGCCATTCCGACGAGCACATTCTCACTGTAGTGGTGATCGTAATGTCTTGGCCGATCAGTGTACTGTTTAGATTACCGAAGTCCTTTCAGAAGGACCAGAGTTCTGAGGAAGCTACTTCTACGATTCAAATACATTTTATTCGGGTTGGGAACCATTCCTATGACTATTCCGCATAAGTCTTAAAAAGATTCCAAATTACACTAGTCAACACACTTTTTGGCACAAAGACCACAGATAATGTTCTTAGTAGTAATTTGTAGGTAGAATCCGAATCTGTTTTAGATTTTTTCTATCACGTCAAGTTTCCAAGTTATACACATCGAGATTTCTATGTTATAGTAATGGGTGTGAAGAGAAGCGGCTACAATATTAAAGTATCCATATTTTGGGACCGCAAGGAAATTTACCAGGACCCAAACACTGAATGATTTAAAAATGTTTCATTGTAAAACGAGAAAGCTGTGCGTGCTAGAGAAACTTAAAAATTATATTCGTAAGCAGCAGAAAAAATACCACCCACTTTCATTTTGTGCCAAGAAAAATCTTAAATTTTGTTGCCCAGTGTTATTTGTCTCATAATATTTCCAGCCAGATGTGAGGTCAGCTTCCATCCAACGAAAAGGCCGATTTTCATCTTAACTTTCTCGACATTTTTGAAGAACTGAAATTCCGCTGCTAAAAGATCTTAAGAAAAATGTACGATACACGGAATAGGCAAACATTAGGCCTACACTATTTGCAAAAGGTTTTAGAATACTTTACACGTTAAACGTCTAAACGAAATTATACAAGGTCGGATCCACCTTCAGCGGATAGCACAGCTTCTACTTTTTTATGAGGTGGCAGATCACTTCGCCGACAGTCACTTCATCGACAGAGACGTTCCATCGAACAAGTATTTCGTTTTATAGAAAAATAAATATAAAAATATCTTTATGTAGTCTTTGAAACTGATACTAAGGGAAACTTGATTGAACAGTTCCAACAATGAATATAACTGGAATGGGCGGGGGTGGGGTGCATTTCATTAACTTAGGACACGCGCCGGAGGTTTTCCAATTTCACTTCCAAAATAATGAAATTGAAACTTCTTTATCGTTTGCGTAGCTCAGGAAATCAAACTGCCTCTTATGTAATGGGGCAGTATACCATTTGGTCGATGAAACGTCTCTTTCGATGAAGTGGCCTGTAACCGCCTAGGTAAACTGGAAGATTAAAGCTGCAGCTTTGTGCACACATTCCGCATTTAGATGCCGCTTCAGATTGGACGAAGAAGACGGGCACGAAATTGACGTTGTAACTTGGTCAGGACTCTGAAGTTCGTTCAAGTTCTTCCAATTCCATTTGGATGGGAACATTGTCAGAAGAATTATCTAAAATGCTCAAACGAATCCATAGTCTTTTAGACATGAAGCAAAGGACTCAGACCATTCCAAGAGAAACAGCTGAACGCCTTAATGCTATTACTACGAGGGTTGTTCAAGAATTTTTGCCTCCTGGTCTGTAACTTTATTTGTTAACCGATTTTCAAAATTCTTTTGTATCTGATACTTACGTTTGTCCTCTATGTAATGCACTATTCACTTTTCGACATAGTCCCTATCTCTTTCCACGCGTTGACTAGTTGTGTGAACCCGTCGGAGATGAATTCCGGGATTGTTATCGACACCAGGATTGAATGGCAGCTTTCGACCATCTTCTGCAGCACGAAAACGCCTGCCCGCACACGATCGCCACACACAAAAGGCGTTGTAGCTCCTGCAGTTCAAAGATGAAAAACTGCAGTTCAAAGATGAAAGACTTTGCACCTTGCAATTTTCACCACTTCCCAAAGAAGAAAGAGCACCTTAAGGGACATAAGTTGCGTTCTGACGACGAAGTGGAAGATGCCATTCAATCCTCGTGTCGACAACAATCCCGGAATTCCTCACGCGATGGCGCAATGCGTGGAAAGGGATGGGGACACTGTCGAAAAGTGAATAGTGCATTACATAGAGGACAAATTTAAAGGTAAACTCCACGCCCAAAACAACTTTGTTTAAAATGAAAGATGAAAGTCTCAATAACAACGTAGCATGTATAAAAATTTTCAATTCGTACTCAAATTTGATAAAATATATAAAAAAAAAATTTCATTTTTTCCCTCCCCTGCGATAGACACTGGCGCCATGGTTCGGCAACTGTTACGTCCAAGTTGCCGATAAGTGCGAAGGAGTTTCGAATTCGTGACGTCACACATTGGACGCTATCGGTTGTCGGTTGGGCATCGCAATGGACTGTGAATATGAAACAAGACCGCTAGTGACGACTACGATTTTGATAACAGTGACAGCGATATACAAGGGCCGTTAGCAGAATTAAATGCTACTGCAACTTCTGCGATATTCAGCCCTATGCATTAAACCGTGAAACGGGATCTTCTGCTTGCCACGACGGCGTGTGCCTTACACAGAAAATAGATAGGCCTACCTCCTCATTCCTTCGGCGTTTAACGAGTGCTATTGCGGTCGTTGTTCTTGAAGAATGCCAGGCCCGTTTAGAGTTGGAAGAGCATCTAGTTCCACCTTATATGTGATTTTGAGCATCTAGTATAAGGTGGAGCATCTAGTTCCACCTTTCAGCGAATTTCTTGTTTGAATTGATACTGAATTTAAAACGGCGGATGCGTAGACAAAGGAAGACGCTTCAAAATGAGCACATGATGCTGTTTGGAGTTGGATACCAGTTCCTTCGCTGTCAAAAACTAATCCACTGTTTTTTAATCGATTCTGATTGTGGAAATCTATGAAACGTGAAATTTCTATCCGACTGTCTATTTACACATCCAAACAGAGAACAAATTGAAGGCATTCCCACATAAAACAGGTTAGCAAAATTTTACGTTATGTAGAATCGTTCTAAGCGACTAGAATCTCGGCGACGAAATTCCCCGAGGTTCTCGCGGCAGGAAATAACAGCTTGTTCCGCCGTGTTCTGTGGAGAAGGAATGGAAGACCCCACGCAAATTTTTAATTTTCCGAGGCATTTTTTTAAAATAAAATATTAGGAAAAATCGAAAAATTTTAAATGATAAATACTCTATTAACCTGGATTAATGTTATGATGCAAAAAAAATAGAGTCGATTTTTTCCGCGGAGTTTGCCTTTAAGTATCAGATACAAAAAGGATTTTGTAAAATCGGTTAACAAATAAACTTACGGACCAGGAGGCAAAACTTCTTGAACAACCCTCGTACAAAATCTGATAGTTGATACAATGCAATCTTAGTCGTGAAACGTTTACCAGGCATTCCCATTACCCACGTGTTACCAGCATATTTTCTAGTATGCAGTGATATCCATTGCTCCAAACGTTTCCATCGCTCTATAGTCCAAATGCGATAAGCATTCATCATCTAAAAGATGTCCCGATACTTTTGGCAATATAATATATCTCCTATATTCAAACTTGTTTCAACAAATCTCAAATTGTATAAATTGAACTAGTCAGGTATCTTCCACTTTTACTAATATTCTTAAAATTTTATTGATATCCGTTTTTCTTCAAAAAGATCAATATTCGAGCTAGACTATCCCACCGTTTTTGCACCTTGCTCCCGATGGAAATTAAACGATCTTGGTATTATCAAGTAATTGTAAAAAAAATTAATAAAAATAATAAATAATAAAATTACAAAGAAAGAGTTTTGCCATGTTTGATTGAGAAGAGTCGACCCCAATAAACAGTATAATAAATATTGGCCAGATTTCATGAACCCTTCATTCTAGAACTCCTGTATTTGTTGCTGCGATTCTATTCCAGTTGATCTTTTTACATTCCTATATTGGGTGAGACTGCAAAACTTGAAAAATTATAAGGCTTGGATCATATGTCCTTGATATTCTACAGCAAGCATTTACTCTTTAATAAAAATTATATCTCCTTGTAGTGTACAAAACATTTGTTCTATAAAAACCAAGAAATAAAACTCCAAAACATAGATTTTGAACTCCTTTTTAAGAAGATTCGTCTTTCTAAAAATGAAATTTTCTTCGCGTGACCTTAGAACGATCTTCGCGAGGTCATTGGCTCTATTCAGTTGCACAGGACAAATCGATATATTTCTAAAAGTTGCCAATTTTCGCAATATTCACGTCTAGTAGCCGTAAAAAGAAGAAGTTGGAGAGAAAAAAGTTTTTATATATGGTGGGCAGTTCTTCTATTGAAAATGTTCAACTTTCACGTTCCATTAGGGTTCACGTTATTGACGGGGGGTCCTTCCATTGGCAATCCGTTACGGGAAATTTGTCGATAATATAAGAGGCGTAACAGTCAAGAAATGTTTCTTTTTTTTCTCAAGAACATTTTAATTACTTTTCATGACGCTTGTTCTCGGCTTCTACACATCCTAGAAAGCTCAAAAAAATCCATTTACAAGGGCATACTTTTGAAAAAGAGGAACAGGGCAGGGAGGATGATCTATCTACATTGTAAATCATATAAAAGTAGTTGCAATTAACGTTCCTATGATTAAAGTTAAATGAAGGTAAATCTATGAGTGGGGTATGAACCCAAGAGCTGCAATTAGCGAAGAGATCAGCATATCTATTTAATTTTAACGTGCCATATAACAGCATAGATGCTAAATCCATATGAGCACAGCTACATCAAAAGAAATCATATAATCACATTTTTGACCAAACATTTACAATCATTATAAGAAGAAGAATGAAACTCATCAAGTTTATTATTTAACTTAATGAAAATATTAAAAACTCGAATCAAACGCTGAAACGAAGAATAATAATAAATCTTAAAAATTAGCAAAAAATGGTCATTAAGAAAACAAAAAAACATTAATTAAAATTAATATAAGATAAAAGTAGATAGAGTTCATTGATATACTAAGACCTTCTGAATTCGACGTATAATGACCCTTTTCACATTTCAGAAAAGGAGTTAAGTTGTTGCGATTCAGTTTTAAAATAACGTATAAGGGCCATACGAACAAACCATCTTTCAACACGTAAAAAAAGTTTGTAGGTGGGTCTGTGCACAATTGATCCAAATCGGTGAAGCATAACCCAAGACGAGGAGGACAACCATATCATAAATCTTTGAGAATATTTCCAAGTTACCAAGATTGCGGGTAAGGCGACGACAAAAGCCAACTGGAAGAGCAAAACCTTCAGAGTAAACGCCTGGACATGCTGCTTTAAGGAAAGCTTAGAATCAAACAGCACACCCAAATCACAGATAGGAGATACCCTTTGAATATTGACGTTATCTAATTTACGAGGGGCGTTCAAATTTGATCTGGACTTTATTTTTTATAAAATCAGGAAACAAAAAACACACACACACACACACACACCAGTTATTCCTCAAAGAACTTTCCTCGCTTCTCTACATATTTTTTCCAGCGTTCTGGAAGCATCTGGATACCGGTTCTGTAGAAATCTTCAGCCTGATGTCGAAATCACGTCAGGATAGCCTTTTTCACTTCCTCATTGGAGCCCAACCTCTGCCCTACCAACAACTCTTTCAAGGGTCCAAAAAGGTGATAGTCCCATTTGAGTTCCGTCAGTGTGTCCATAGTCAAATTGGCTTTGCGTGGTCTTGCAAAAAACGAACACCGCCAGTAAGGATTCCTGGTCGCTTTTTCCTTAGTGCCGGCTTCATGGACGTCCTCAAAATGGCTTCAAGTATATTTCAGGTTCGACGTTCTTCCAAAAACAATCGACATGAATGATACCCATAACGTCGCAGAATAGAGTCGCCATCACTTTCCTCGCCGACGGTGTCATCTTGAATTTTTTGGGTCGTGGTGAGTCAGTGTGCCGCCACTGCATGCTCGCACGCTTGCTTTCAAGAGTATGGTGATGAATCCATGTCTCGTCGGTCGTCACAACACGCCTTAAGAAGCTGTCACCTTTCCTATGATATCGCTGCAGCAGCATGAACAGATTTCCACCGACATGTTTTTGTGATCCTCGGAGAGTTGCTTAGGGACCCATCTGGCGCCGATCTTGTTGAATTTCAGCTTATCGTGGATTATGGTTTCCGCACAGCCAAAGCTGATATTCAGTACTGAAACCAATTCTCGGATATGAATCTGCCTGTTCGTGCGATAAGGCCATCATGGACAGCAATTGCTGGCCTTGCCTTACGAGGTTCATTGCCGGTGGATTCTCGCCCTCCTTCAAACTTTTGTCATGAAGCAAAGACGGATGATCGAGATAAACATGACTCGGTGAACTGTCTTTGAAGTCTCTGATGAATTTCAGATGCTTTCACGCCTTCATTGTGTAGAAATTCGATGATTATTCGTTGTTCCACTTTGGTCGACACGTCGCTGTCCACTATTTTCTTTAAACAAACAATCGGTTGTCATGGCAACAGGATGAGTGGTGCTGCATTTGCATTACAGGCGGTAATTGGCATCCGAACAATGGAAGTTTAGATTTTTACAACTATGAAATTTACAAAAAATAAAGTCCAGGTCAAATTTGAACGCCCCTCATATACCGGGTGATTCAGTCAATTTCTAACCATTTCACTCGAATGACGTGCATTAGGGATAAACAATTGAAAGAGTATGAGCGCCATATCGAATTTCTAAATAGTTGGAGCGCCCGCTTTATCAACAGAGCAGAAATGCAAGGTTGTCGAATGGTATTTCGAGACAAAATCACCTGTAACCGTGCAAAGAAAGTTCAGGAAGGAGTATAAGTGTCGAGACGCACCAGGCAGGCAAGCAATCATGGATTTTGTCAAGCAATTTCGTGCCACTGGATGTGTTAAAGGCAAGAAAAAAGGCGGGAGCGAAGCTCGTGTTCGAACGGTCGAAGTTGTCGAAAATGTTCGCACAAGGTTGGTCAGTTCCCCTACCAAAAAATCTGTTCGCCGCCTATCCATTGAAGAAGGGCTGTCGTATACTACGACGTGGCGACTTTTGAGGAAGGATTTTCACCTGTTCCCGTATAAGATCCATGTTTATCAGGAGTTAACAGACACTGGAAGACAGAAGCGACAACAATTTGCGATGGAGTTTGGAGCAGAAATGGAAGCCAATCAGGACATTGTGGACAACCTGTGAGTGTCAGATGAGGTCTTCTTCCATCTGTCAGGTGACGTTATAAACACAACGTTCGTTTTTGGGTTCCCAGCACCCTCATGAGATCCATAAGTCACCTCTTCATCCACGAAAGGTTATGGCTTGGTGCGCGATTTCCAAAAGAGGCATCATTGGTCCGTTCTTTTTTGAGGGCACCGTAACGTCACAGGCTTACCTTAACATGTTGGAAACCTTCTTCATCCCCGAGCTGCGAAGGAGGCGTATACTGCTTCGACATCAATGGTTTCAGCAGGATGGGGCTAGGCCTCACACCACTAATGAAGTGCTGATAGGCGGCCTTTCTCAATCATAAATTCTGAAATCGTGTCATTTCAAACAGGTTTCCAGATCGTTTCGGGGTTGGCTTTCTTTGGCCCCCTAAGAGTCCTGACCTAAACCCATGTGATTTTTATCTCTGGGGGTTCCTTAAAGACAGTGTGTTCCTTACAGTACCAAGAAGCCTGGACCAGCTGCGACAAAGCATCGTCGACTGCTGCACCCTTGTGGATGCAGAAATCCTGGATAGAGTTATGAACAACTTCACCATTCGGCTGCGAGCAGTTCAAAACGTTCGTGGTGGCCACATTGAGCATATCATCAAGACTTTTCCACGGGAATAAAAACTCCGAACTTTGTAAACATTAATGGGTCAATAAATCATAGTACTGAAATGGTCAGAAATTGACTGAATCACCCTGCATTTATAGCGTAAAGGGAAGCGCTGCCGAGAAAAGGAGAATGCTTTTGTCATTCCGGAGTGGTTCATTACTTAATTCCTGGAACATCAGTTTGCACCTTCCCAATGTCTTTTTGTAGAGCAAAACGGTCATTTAGACTCTAAATTTTGCGAGAGATTCAGCTTCATGAAGGGCTTGTGAGCAGCAGCCGACCGTGGAAACTTAGGGAATGAAGTTCCCGACGAATGCTGATCGTGCTAGCAACTGAGGAAGCAGAATTTCTGAACTATGTAGTAATCAATTTAGCAGAAGACCTTCGATTGCTTCGGATCACACGTGCAAGAACTCTACGATCTCTGTCAATTTCTTGGGTCTGCCAGTTCGTGGCTGCACTGTTGTTGCTCTCTGAGTCTTCCAAACCGCAATCACATTGATAACATTGTGTATTCTTTTTCTAGATATATTGTCCATTTGCCGTAATTAATTAAAATGCACGTACTGATCCTGAATTAATGAATTTAAACAATATTTCAGGTTTCAAATTGTGTCCAATACTGCAATGATTGACTCCCTGTAGCTATTGCACTTATGAAAACTGGTGGCGGCCATTTGTATTTATTTCTCGGGACATAATGCTCCAAAGATTTTTGCCTGGCCATTTCCTTACATTTTTATCTTTAAACCATTGTGTTGTTCAGGCAGCATTACGAATAGAGGAATTTTCCTGCTGAAAAATGAAATCCAGATCAACCAGTTGCTCACAAACAGTTAAAAGATAATCAATAAAGGTCTGTTGGTAGCTTAGCGCTGTTCGCCAATCACTCGAGAAGGCTGAACTAGTGAACCCAAACATCCCTTAAACTATCAGCGAACCATCTCCTTACTATCTTCTGAAAATACTTAGTTTCCTTTCGTAGATCATGCTCATATAATAATGATGCCAAACCATCAAGTCCATTTAAGTTCCACTTTTATCATCATGACAGTTCGTCCAAAGAGTTTTTCAGCAGTTAAAAGATGCGCCTTAACTTGTCATTCCATAAAGCCAAACAACAGATTGAGGAAGATGTACATTATTTAAATATTGGGAAGCCCTATTAGAACTCGCACACCAAATATGAATGCAATTAGGCAATCAATATTAGAATTTCAATGTCTTTTTGGGCATACCTCTTGTCCAGAATGTTTACAATAATTTATATAAACCCATAAATTGTAAAAATAATATACTAACGTTTAATTTAACACAATATAGACTAGCACGCTCTGAACTTTTGCAGAATAATTTGCATAACTGTTTGATAAAAGTGTGTCTCTGTAATGTTTAAGAAGCATTGCATTCTGTTGCAAAAAAATGGTCAGAAATCAGAATTGCCTGTTGTCCAAAAAACTCATTTTATATGCCTGAAAAGGGTTCTACTCACGCTGCAATTGCACAAAAAAATTCAACGATCACAAGCAAGTGTGCAAAATTATCTCGAAAGATAAGGCAATCTGATTCTACTATGTACTTAAACGAAGACTAGCCACAAACTTTAAACATGATTGTAAAAGAGACATGGCTAAAAACTGCAGCCAATTCGTTACATGGCCAAAAACTGTCCTGCAGAACTGGCAAGCAAATATCAAAATCAACAACCCATGGGAACCATGGGATATGTTGCGGCCAAAGAAGAAACGGCACCTCACCAAACAGCAGAGAAAGAACAGACTATTTATTATTTAGGCTAAGAAGTATAAAGATTTTTCATTAGACCAGCGGCGACAAATTATTTTCAGTGACGAATCTGTGTTCTGCATTAACTTCACTGGTGGTGGAACTACTTTTCTTGTTTAGATCACAGCATAAAATTCCCACAAAATGTTGTGATTTGGTCGTGCTTCTCTTGGCGTAGGACAGCTGTGAATTTGTAATTCTACCGTGAATTCTGATATTCATTTGGAAACCTGGGACCGTTTCTTTAATCCATCAATTGACGGTCATCCATTTGGTAACGCTCAAGTGGTTCTACATGAGAATGGTGTACCTTCCCATCGAGCAAAGAAGATTCACGGATGCTTAAACATGGACAAATTAGAGCGGATTCATTCATTGCCTGCCAATTCCCCACATATGAATCAGTGAGAACTTGCGGCGTATTCTCAAGAAACGAGTGGATTCATTGTGACCAACAAAACTGATTTGATTAACTTGCCGATGGAAACATGCCAAAATATTGTCGACAGTCTTCCAGAGTGTAATCAGGCTGTTATCAAGAATGAAGAGGGTGTAACTTCATATTAATTTAATGATATTGTAAACTTTCTGGACAAATTATCTGTTATTGTAAACTTTTTGGACGCGGATGGTAAAAAAACGCATTGTATTTCTGTTATTAATAGTTCGAGACTGGCCAGTTTGTTCATAAGTTCTGTTAACCTTGTTATTAATGGAAAGGTATACTTTTTTCTCTGTCAGTTTCTGATTTTTGTGAAATACCTATTTAAGTTAAGTATTTCATAAATTATTGTAAGCTTTCTGGGCGAACTGTAAATATCACAGTTACCTATTTATCCTTTCAATTCTTGTTCTTCCGAGACCATGATAATCTCTCTTCGAGGTGTAATTTTTTTTTTTTACATGTATACGTTTATACCGATTTTTTTTTTATTTTGGCGCATGATTTGTGCCTTTTTTCAATTAGATTATATACCAACTCTGGATCGCCGTATTGACTTAATAATGTCATCAATTGACTTTCCTTATGCCTTCATTCTCTGAATTGCAGCGCACGAAGCACACTGCATTTTGTTGATCATGTATATGCAAATTCTGTACTGTAGGGAGTTTTAAAATTAATGTTCTCTCCCCAAAATATTAAGAATGAGCAATCTTAAATGATTTTTTTATAAAAGTCTTTACACTTTTGAGATGGTCAAATTTTGAATTCTCTTAACTTTAAGTGGTTTTTATTATTCATTTATGTTAATATTTTGGCAAAACAAGTCAAATGTTGACCATATTAAAAGGTATTTATTAAAAAGTTACTGAAATATTTATGTTCAATTTTCTCTCAAAAAACATGAAATCTTTAAATTTTTGAGACGCATCTTAAAAGAAAGAGAATAGAAGGGACGGAATGAGTAGGAGGAGGAAAACGGCGAAATGCTTGGAGGAGCATAATGAGAATACATGTATATTAAGTGGTGAGGTTACGCACAAGTTTACAGGAGATGTTGAAAGTGCCTTCCGTCTATGTGCAGGCACAAGTACACTCGTCTGCACTTGTTTCGATGGGACTCGTCATTTTCCATTGAGAAGAAACTTCATGGACACCCTGTATTTATTATACAGGGTGATTCAAAATGATGTCCGGCATTTCAAAATTTTACCATGCATTTATTTTATAACATAAACTAACCAGACCGGGCTTAAAAACAGGAAAACTCAAATGTTTATTGATTCTAGCATTATATCTCATCCCAAACTCCTTTTCTTCACTTACACGTGACCTTCCCGTGCTTTTGCGTTTACAAAGACATCCAGTTTCCAAAAATTGATCATACCGCTTACGGATGGTTTTGTCAGTAGGGCAATCTTTATGAAATTTTCTACGAAATGCCCGCTGGACTAAAATTATAGTTTGTTTTGCATACCCCAAGACGCAATATGCCTTTTCATTCACAGCCGCCATCTTTACTTTTATCGCAACACTAGCGCCACCACAGTCTCCAATTGCGGGAAGGTTTTCTGTTGATTTTTTTTTTTGAGTTTTCCTGCATTTTAAACCTGGTCTGATTAGTTTATGTTATAAAATAAATGCCTAGTACAATTTTGAAATGCCGGACATTTTGAATCACCCTGTATAGCTGCGGTTTCTGTTAAGCAAAAGCCCTAATTTCACAAATGCATACAATAAATTATGGCTAAATAAGTTTAGTTATACCAGTGCTGCGAAAAAATGTGCACCATCTTGTGATGCAAATTTGCCACACAAAAATCGCAATGTATCGCATGGAGCGCAGTTTAAAGTCCTGTAAACGTTTGCATTTCTATGCATACAAAGTGCAAGTTGTGCATGAGATTAAATCCAATGGTAAATCCATGGCCTTTACGACAGCTATTTTGCACCGTATTGATGCAGACAATGATTTTCAGCCTTCTCGGATGAAGCAACATTCCATACTTCGGGCAAAGTTAATAGGCAAAATGTGAGAATATGGGGTTCCGAAAATCCTCATGCTGTACAATGGGGATAATCCGAAAGTTGGTGGGTCGTGTGTGCACTTTTATATGATGGGGTTATTGGATCATTTTTCTTTTGTGAGATTACAGTTAATACAAATAGCTATCTATAGATATGCTTCAGAATTTTGCTATACCTCAACTTCAAAACCGACAGCCACATGTTTTGATTTAGGAAGATGATGCGCCTCCACATTGAGGATTAGTTAGAAGTGCGGGCTTACCAGTGATGTGTTAGTAGAACTAGATCGGCGTCTTGTATTTCCGTTTCCGTCCAAATTTGAAGAGGTGTAGCGCCATTTTGTTTAGGGGAAGAAACGATTCACGCACGGAGGTTCCTGCTACAGTAAGGCGAATTGGCTCGACTCGAAATTGATATATATGGTTGGTATTAACGTCTCTTTTAACTACTATGGTCATATCGGAACGGCATTATAGTAAGGGGCGCAAATTTTGGCTCGCAAGGATTTTTTAACGTGTAGCCGGCAAACGACTACACAGGACAACGGCTTTACTTCCTTTCCGAAGGAAGTGCGTGATTTCAGGATTTTCCCCCTGAAAAAAAAATCCTCGTCGTCCTCCGGCATCAGAGGGGATCTCGCAACCACTGAGCCACCAAGGCTGATTGATTTATATTTTATTATTTTTTATTGGCTTTCCGCTGAGATGTGGCAAATTCTTGCTTGGAAGTATATATCAAAATACGTATGCCGTTATATGCAAAGCGTAGAGTTTAAAGCTGCATCAAGATACCTTATCAAGGCATCTGCTGACTAAAACGATTCTGTTTAAGCATCAGTGAAAATTATAACTGGAGACAGTAGAAACTGACTGAATAAAAAAATGCAATCTTTTAATCCTTTATACAGTACATATAATTGATTAATTTCATAAATTTTGAAAACTTCAACAATCATGTCCTAAATTATTATCAGGCTATATGTTAAAAATGTTATTAGGCTATAATAAAAATTGTTTTAATTTAAAAATTATTTTGTGTATTAAAAATTTTTTAATTCATTTGTGAAATTTTTACTAAACATTCCATTTCATTATGTCGATTCCAATTTTATTCGATTAAATATGTTTGAAATCTACCATATGCAATAGGCCGAGAGGCACTTTCCGCCATTTTGAATAGGGGAAGATTCAACCTTCAATTTGGGACAGCCGCTAGCATTAGGAGAGTGGGGAGTCGCCGATCTAGTTCTTCTAACACATCACTGGAGCTTACCTAAATCAACAGTTTCCCGTGAGATGGATCCGGTGCTATGGACCGTTGCGCTAACCTCCAATATCGCCGGATATTACGCCGTTCGATTTATTCCTATAGGGCTTCGTGAAAGATGTTGTGTACCGCACACCTGTGCAGAGATTGAGGACTTGAAAGAACGCATTGCAGCTTTCTTGTGATGATCGACGAAAACATGCTAGAGAAAACGTAGGTGGAAATCCCAGCACCGCTTAGAGGTTTTACGGGCAATCGAAGGTGTAAATATCAAAAAATTGATTTATTTATCATTTTCTGCAATCCGAATAATTCTAAAGTTAATATTTTTTCTTTGTTGGTGAATTTTTGAAATATTGACAAGACATTATGTCCATCCTGTATTTTATGTAATAGGCAATATTTTAAATGAACAAACAGTTTAAATTTGAAATCTTATCAGGATTCAGCGAAACAGTATACTGAGCTAGGAAGTACAATATAGGCATCAAAGCGTCCAAGCCTATATCTTTAAAACCCATAAAAAATTCTAAAATCCATGGAAATTACAAAAAAAAAGTATTTTTTCCATTCTGTAGGAAAACTGACACGATGACCCGTAACGGTTGTTAATCTTTTCGAAGGTTGTTAATTGCGCGAAGTTCTTTCTGAAACAAGACCAATTACTAAACGGAAGCGAGATTAAATTCGGTGGACATTTCTGGCGCGAATTTCACGCTCGGCTGCTTCCGAGTTTGGTTTTTCAAGAAATGGATTTCAATTGAATTCAAAATGATCCACTTGCCTCGGGTGTGCCTTAAAGGGCAATGCGACAAGGGGATTGGGGAGGAAGGGCTTCGAGTGTTTTAATGGCCTCAGTTGGAAGTGGAAGGCGATGGCGTTGTCACCGGATTTCGCAGCACTTAATTTGCTTATAAACAGGATTAGCGCTGGCCAAGCGGCTCGACGGAGGGCTCCGCCAAAGGCATTCCGTCGTGGAGTCGCCATGGAGACCGCCATCTTTAATGGATTCTTTTCCAATTGCAAACGACTCGGCCTCTCATTTGGAATTCCTTCGTTCGGAGGGAAAGGGCAAAGGAGTTTGGGACGGCCACGGGTCGAGCAAAGTTACCAAACTGACCTCCTCAGGAAAATTTTTCTCCTTTTCCCCAAACGTCTTTTATGGATTAGGTAATCACCAAACGCGATTTCTTTAAGCCCCATTGGTGCTACTACCCATTTGAACCCCCAAAAAATAAACAACAACAAAATTGCTTCAAAATGGCTGGGGAAAAAATCAGACGTATAGTCATTAATAAAGCACTAAGTATCCTGATGCATTAGTTAGTTGGTGCTCGCAAGATTAAAACTTCGTTGCTTCGCAGCTTCAAACATTTGGGTGTCGGAAAAGTCATAACGTACTTTTTCAAAAGTCGTTTATTGGTATAAAGAACAAAGATCAATCAGTGATATATACCGTGTCCAGAAATGATTATCCTGATTATACGAGGGGAAGTCTGCAAGCAAGTTACAAATGGATTCATAGAAATGAGACAAATAACAGTATTGGCTTGAAAACTACTTTTATTTCTCCCCTTAATCTTCCTGTACAATGATCCACTTATCCCATCGTTTCACAAGCCCTTCAAAACCAGCAAGCTAAAATTCTTTGGGCTGCTGTCTGAACCAGGCGGTAACTTCCCTTTGTACAGCTTGAAGGCGAACAAATAGAAGTCCCTTGGAGTAAGGTAAAGACGGAGGATGCTCGAAAACTTCCCGGTTGAACTTTCGCGGCATCTCAGTTGTCTTGCTTACAATATGAGGACGCGCGTTATCATGCAAAAACAACACGCCTTAGATGAGGAGTTTTGGAATGACATTACATGAGGATGTTACAGTAGGAGTCGGTATTTACAGTTTATTCTCGCTGCCTGAATGTGGTAAGCAATGTGCCCTAGTGACTCCAGAAGACTGAGCATCACATTCCTGGCGAAGAAACTGTACAAAACTCATCGCCTGGTTCAGAAATCAGTCCAAAAATTTTATATTGCTGGTTTTGAGGAGCTTGTGAAACGATAGGACAAATGCTTTATTGTACATGCAGATTATGTGGAAAAATAAAAGCAGTTTTCAAGCCAATACTCTTATTTGTTTCATTTCTATGTCCATTTGTAACTTACTTACTGACTTCCCCTCGTAGTATATTATAAATTCTGTAATGTAGACTGGTAATGAAACACACATTTACACATCAGTACATAAACTTTTTAACAACCATAAAGAAAAGAACTTAATAAATTTCAAACGTGCGTCTCTGGTGACACGCAAAATATCCAACCGATATTCGATTTCACACTCTGTAGCCAATTTATTATGACCTCGTCCTCAGTATTCGTTTAGCCACCTTCTAAAGGTACGGCCACACAGAGCGCTACGCGACGGAAGCGTTGGATGTGATGGACGGGACGGACGCGATGGACAAAATAGGGTGGCCACACAGAGCTATGCGACGGACGCGACGGATGCTATATTCACTCTGATTTGTATACAAATCTGTTTTTTCATTGCTTATTTGAAGATTTACGTAAAGAAACAATGTTTATTACAATTATAATTATGCTAAATGTTTTTTTTCTTTCATAGTATTTCGGAACGATATGGACTGAAGCTTTACAATGCCAAATATTAAGATAAAGGAATAACTTGCTTTGATTTTTGTTCCTGAAGTATATTTTGAAAAATACAGGAATAAACGATGAAACTAGATAGTTTGCTATATATGTAAAGCCATTATTTTTTATTCTTTTGTATTTATTTGCTCAGAAATGCCATAATCGTAGCAAATTCACATGATTGAAATCACCGAAAGCAAAAAATTAAGATGCGTTCTCACAAATCGCGACGGACGCAACGGACGGGACGGCCGCTACGCGTCCAAAAAATTTGCACCTCTATTCACATTGTAAGTGGCTACACAGAGCCGTGGCGCTACGGACGCGACGTTCTGGACGCAAATATTTTCTGGACGTCCAAAACGTCCGTCGTGGACGGGCATTCGTAGTAGAAGAGCAATGGTGATATGCTCATCGCCTGCAGCTTCGGTGATTTCAATTGTGTAAATATTCTACGATTATGGCGTTTCTAGAGCAAATGAAAAAAATAATTATATAGTTAAATAAATACAAATGCATAATTCATTAAAAGAAGTACAAACAAAAGAATAAAAAAGAGTGACTTCACATAGATAGCAAACCAACGAGATTGGAAAATATACTTTGAAAAAGACAGGAACAAAAACCAAAACAATTAATATATGGTATTATAAAGCCTTTGTCCATATCGTTCCGAAATAAATATGAATAAAAAACATATTGCATAATTATACCGTAGTTATATCATAATATTAATAATTAATTACAATAATTACAGTATAGATATTAATTATATTAATTCATTATAATTGTAATAAACATTATTTCTTGTAAACTTAAATTTATCCTCTCTTTACGTAAATCTTCAAATAAGCAATGAAACAAAATGAGTTTAAATAAATCGGAACGAACATATCATCCGTCACATCGGCTCGGTATGGCTGCAGGCGATAAACACATCACCATTGCTGGTCTACTGCGCATACCCATCCACGTCGGACGTTTTGGATGTCCAGAAAATATTTGTGCAAATAAAACGTCCAGAATGTCGCGTCCGTAGCGTCCGCAGCTGTGTGTGGCCACTTACATAGAGAATAAAGGCGCATATTTTTTGGACTCGTAGCATCCGTCCCGTCCGTCGCGCTCTGTGGCCGTAGCTTTATACTGCGTCGTTTACTCTTGGCATAGACTTCACAAGATAAATGGTTTGTGGAACCTGAGACCATGCTTGATGAAGACCACTATCCAGTGTGTGAGATCCATACATTTCTGGTGTGACACCCTCAACTATATGTCTTATGCGCTGTCGCAAGGTCGCAAGATCTGGAATAGCTGTTTTGTAAACAACACCTTTAACATTTTAACATTCCTTTGTTAAAAAATCTAAGAAATCGTCCGGTTATGTCCGGTGATCTCGGGGGCCATGGGATTAGGTCATCTCTGCCAATCCCCGATTTGAGAATATTTCATTAAGATGCATGCTAACTTGAAGATCATAATGAGGAAGAGTCCATCTTGCTCAAAGATGGCAGTTGGTTGCATTTCTTGTAGCTGAAGAACGACATAGTTGATTAACATGTCTAGGTACACGTTTCCATTAACTGTACTTTCAAGAAAGAAGAAACGGCCAAGCACCCGATCATGCATAAGTCCACTGTATCTAATGTATTCTCTTATGAAATGTGTATTTTCTGATCTCCAGATTTTCGCATTGTGCCTTTTATACACTCCGCTTACATGAAATGTAGTTTCATTGGAAAAAAGACCTAGGAATCATTATACTCATCAATCCGCTGTAAGATGTTGTTAGCAAATTGCTCACGTCTTGAACGATCATCTATACATATATGCCAGGAATGTTTTTTAAGTAAGGTCCGTTTTGTAAACAAACTACTACATATTTTTCAAAATTTTTTCTTTACCAGATTCTATATACCTTTAAATATTTTTCCACATAATTTCCAACTTTATTTAAGCACTTGTCAAATCGCTCAATGAACTTCCGCATAATCACTTCATAGAAAGCCACACAGTTTTCACTTGTTCATCGTCGCTGAAATGCAGGCTGCCGATGAACTCCTTTAGATCCCGTAACAAAGTGGTAGCCACTGCATGCGATGTCCGGACTGTTAAGTGGGTGCTCAAATTGTTTCTATATACAATATCTAACCAAAAGTAATTGGACACTTTCGATTTTAGACGTTTTGTCGAATATCTAGAAAAATACTTGACGAATTATCCTGAAACTTCAGGGATGTAAAGAGCATGTTACACCTTATATACACTTACTTGAAAGCAAACCAGTCCGAAAATGACCATACTTGATATGCCAAGCAACGCCGGGCATATCAGCTAGTATGATATAATGCCTGAACAATTTGCACTTTGGACGCATACAATTTTAATTACAGTGTACTCCACTAAGGGTACTTGAATGATTGATTTCTGCGAAGCTTGTCTAATTGATTTCTGTGGTGATCTAATGGACTAAGTTTAAATCTTCCCAATAGTCTCTTCAGAAACTGGTGGTCTCTCGATGCTTTAACCCTTAAGCACTGACCCTATTGCTAAAAAGTGCGTTATCCATGACTTAAGTGATTTCGTATCAGGTCCTAAACATTCGCTGTTCACTAATTGGAGATTTCGTTTGTGCAAGTCATAACACCATTGTACCTTTTCCTGCGGTGAAATCATTTTGAAGATGAAGCAGCGACAGCGCTTCGAGTGGCGAAAGCAGTGTACAGAACATAACTGTGTAAAATTTCATGCATCTCCAAGTTTACCTGCAACAAACAATCTTCAGTTACTATCATGGATAAAATATTATAAACAGCTGAACTCAGGGTAATCATTTGTGAAGAAAGAGTGTTTACAAAGTGTATTTTATTGCAAAACCTCAATCACCTAATATTGCAATTAGTGAGGAAACATTGGAAGGTAGCAAAAAAATTGAAGACATTTTCCTAGGTGTTTTGCTTTAAAAATTTTTAAGAAATTAATGAACCCAACGTCCTGCCTTATACATTATGCAGCGTTTCAGTTGAAGTTGTTAACACTGGAAGTGCATGCGTTTCTTGCCACGAATAAGCCATTAAATTTTTATTATGACAAAACAGTCTGTAAATATAATATCCAATGGATTTAAGATGATGGGTTGGCCGATAAATATCGGAAGCATAATATTTAAACATATGAATAAATTATCGAAATCTTAATTAAAATGAAATAAATGGAAGCCAAGCCGACTGAGCGGGTTGGTAGTTTGAAGAAGAACCATTAAGTTTGATGAGCTTTTTCTCTCTCGTCCTCTCAGCTCTCTCTTGGATGCAAATTTGTTTCGCTCGGATAAAATTTAAATTTAATGAGCGAATAAAAGTCCCACGTCCTTATAAGCTTCCCATAAAAGCCTCCCATTAAATGAATACCAATACCAAAAGGAATCTTAAAACTTATGGAGAGAATTCGAATAATAAGCTTTTGCTTTAATTAAGCCTTTCGGGTCTTTCGGCTTTGGTTTTAAAAATAGTACATGCAGTGGCCAATGAATTAGAAACGTGTGTTTAATATTTTACTGGATCTCTCTCTGGACCGAATTGCATCAGGAATGCGGGTTGCCATAGAGTCAATAAAGTGTTTGAGGCACTTATAAGCCAATGGAAGACCAGGCATTCTCGTAGATTTGTTGAAAGAGAATCTGTGGACGACCAGAGTAAATAACTTCGTGTTTGCTAAACCACTGCTGAACAAATAGTTTGCGTTGAATAGTAGCATTGTCGTCTGGAGATTGGGGCATCCATTTGTCGGGGCAAATTTCTCTTTAGGGGGTATCTAAAGAGAATAGTAGCCTGGCCTGTCTCTCGTTGGCATCGCAGCCTACGCGCAAAGGTGTCTGGCTAGGATGAGGACTAAAACAGTAAGGAACGACTTGTGATGAAAGCAGAGAGTTTTGTTGATGACAGTCAGTCGACTTTCAAAATGGCCGCGCCATTGCAATGTCACGTGATTGACATTACCCTATTGTTAAATTGTCAAATATTAATATACTAGCATTAAAGCCTGTCATACGACGGTGCCACAACAGGTGAATCTGTAAATTCGATTTTAATTATAAAATTTCGTTTATGATAGGACTGTGATAATTGACAGGATTGCTAATAGTAAATAAGTCGCTGTCAATATGAAAGCGAGGCTGAAAAAGGTTTACTTACTTAATTTTCAAATCTGCTTATCCGTTAAGGTCGCCGGGGCAGCGCTCGAGATTTTCCGCTAACAGGCGCATGACCTCAACGTAATATCTAAGCGACTCGAACCTATAAAAAAAAAAAAAATGCTGTATGTAGTCTAGCCACCTGGTTCTAAGCAGACCCCTTGGTCTACAGAGGTTGAGTCAAAAGTAGTGGCCGATCACCGCGCAAACGTTTAAATGGGCACCAGACAGGAACCACTCATTGCTGATCTTCAAAGTAGAGTCCACCAGGCTCGATGGTCTTCATCCAACGATCAGCCAGTTGGCGGATGCCTCTCGAAACCACCCCTCCGGTTTTCTGGGCGAAAAAGTCACGCACGGCGTCTTCAACCTCACTGTCATTGGCGAAGCGCCGTCCACGCAGGAAGTGCGCCATGGACCGGAAGAGATAGTAGTCGGAAGGTGCCAGGTCGGGGCTGTATGCTGGATGTGGCAGAACCTCGATGCGCTCCAACTCCTGCAACTTAAGCGATGTTCTTCACGCCCGGTACGGTGGAGTATTGTCCTGCTGCGGAGGGCTCTCTTTCGGTTGACCAGGGCAGGCTGCTGGACGGCCAGGGCGGCGTACATTCGCTCGACCTGTTCAGCATATAGGTCAGCGGTGACACCATGGCCATCAGGTACCAGCTCAAAGTGCACCAGGCCTTTACATGACCACCAGACGCACAGCATGACTTTCTTCTCGAACCTGTCGCGTCTGAGGACAGGTTCTGCCTGTTGTCCAACATCCAACCACTGCCGACGCATGTCAGGATTACGGAACGCGATCCATTTCTCATCACATGTCACATTACGCTGGTAGAAGCGGTCATCCCGGGGCTTTTCCAGCAGTGATGACACACCTTCACCCGTTGTAGTGCTTGCGCGGGCGTCAGCTCGTGGGGCACAACTCGGCAGCTACTGGGCGCAACACCTTTCCCATGGCGTGCAGATGTCGAATCACACTCGATTCTGATGACCCGATGTCCGCCGCTAGTCCACGGATGGTGCTGCCTAGGTTGGCTTCCACTTGTTGCCGTAGGGCTGCGTCATCCACTTCTTTGGGTCTTCTGCTCCATGGCGCATCTTCCAGGCCCATGTCTCCGGACAAAAAGCGGGAGAGCAACCGTCGTCCTGTCTGTTCATTGGTCACACCCTGACCTTCCACCCTGTAAATTTCGGCGGCTGGAGTCCGCGTACCACCAATTTTTCTGCCATATTTTTACACTGGCTGACGCAGGTGGCACAATGTCTATGGCATTCAAATTCGTACTGACGTTTCTTCCCACTCTTTTCTCTTAATAAACTGCTATATACCTTTGTGGTCTTTCACCCAGAATTCGTCTAACTCTAACCCCCACTCCTCCCGTGTCGGCCACTTCTTTTGACTTAACCTCTGTATTATGTGTCCATCGACTGGGAAAATAGCAACTGTCTAGTAAAACAATTTGCGTCATACTTGGCCATACTCGAGCCCTCTCAATGCGGAGAAGTAGCGACTCAACACCTTAAAGACTGCCTTATTGGTTTATTAGAAATTTTGGCGTCGACTACTAAAGCCATTTTACGCCTTTTACACAAGTTATATCTGTACGTAGCCCAGGACAAATACAAACATCCATGCCCACGGCGGGATTCGAACCCACGACCAGGCGAACTTGAGAACTATAAAGCCTACGCCCTAGCCCTCTCGTCCACCTGGCCGCCTCTCGTGATGCTGAACATAATCTAGTACGAAACACCTGCCACACTTCTCAGGATCTCATTTCGGCATTCTTTCGGTCATTACTCATGATTATAGATGAGAATGGGGACAAAGATAGATTTGAAAAAAAGACAGCTTGACTTTCTTTCCTAGCTCAAATTTGTTACAACTGATCATCACGTCAGACACAGCTTGCTGCACCGATCCGAGCATCAAATAAATAATGTTACTTACTTTTGATTTTATTCGATAGCCTCGCGTACGACAGTTACTGCAACAGTGGAAACTGTAAGTTCGATTTGATTTTTAAAAAATTTCATCTGTGACAGGACTTAACACTATTGCCAATAATAAAAAAAAGAAAAAGAAGTCGCTGTCTGTATGAGAGCAATACTAACACAACGTGTCCTGTTACAATGTCTCAAAGTCACTAATGTCAATCTGACAGTTATAACCTAATGCAAAAACACATACACAACTATTAGATGTGAAAGAAAAATAACTCCGAAAACACTATTCCACATAATAAATTTTAATGACTCACTGATGACTCATTTAATGACTCACTGATGATGGAAACTTCGTTTCCGAAATGTACATCTGAGTCATTAAAATTTATTATGTGGAATAGTGTTTTCGGAGTTATTTTTCTTTCTATAGTCGTGTCCACAGTTTTTGGCTTGATTCCATTGTATTAGATGTGAACTTTGCTCTTCACTGAAAATAGCTCGTCGGGCTTCTTTTTTTAATTCCCTCATGCTCAATTTCCTAGGCAGACGGTTTTGGGGGTATATTGCGCGATCACTATATTTTTAAACTAAAAAAATAATTATACACATGTAATGAATATCATAAAACGAGAAAAAATAATGTTATTTGCGTTTGATTTCATTCGATTTGATTTTTTTCTAATTTATGAATTTTCTTTTTTATTAATTTATTTAGCTGAAAAATTATTACTATGCAAATTTGACGAATATCATAAAATGTTACCTACTAGTCATTTGAATTGATATATTTTTGAAACATTTTGTTAATCAATTTCAAAATTTTATTTGAATGTTATTATTTTGTATTAAAATTAAAAAATAATAATAACCTTATGAATTTAATAATTTAAAATAGCTAAAATTACTTAATTAGGATTTAATTTGATTTATTTATTTATTGTGTTATTTTTAAATGTCAATAGATTGAGTTACTAAAGTTAAAACTATGACGTCAATTTATTTTTGAACCGATAGCCTATGAAAAAGATATGCTTTTTCGTCGGCTGCGGTTTTTTTAATTTTAACAATCAGTGTTTTTTCATTTGTTATAAATAATGAAGGTTGTATTGTTGTTCGGTACTATGGAGCAGGAGGAGTTAGATATTTTATATAAAAGATGATATTGTTAATTAATTAAGGTGTAAGGTAATCAACGAGATAGAATACATAGTGGCACTTTTACACCCGCCATATTTGAAGACAATGTGAAAGTCCGTCCGCCATTTTTTCTTTAGTATAAGAATGGGCGTGGCAGACGTATAACTATAACACATTAAAGCAGCGATTTTCAAACTTCGGGTGTGCCGTAAAATATTTTCATGTAAGGAAAATCAAATTAAAGCCTTTTAAGAGATTTAATAATCTTTTTATTTCAAATCATGATAAGTTTTGTTTTGTGTGTGGTAATGACAAAATCCTAAAAGGTGTGATAATTTAAATCTGCCGCGGAAGTTTGACTCAAGTGTGTTCTGAAAGGAACCAAGGACACTAAATTAAAGGAAAATCATTAACTACAGTTTGGATGGATTTTCAGCCTGCATCTCCCCTTTTAACCAGGAGACTAGCTGCTTTGTGATGAAAGGATGATGGTGAAAATAGACAAACACAAACATCCATGCCCTGATTGATTGATCCATGGATTTTTTTTTATTGATTGATTGTAATCCAATACGTCCATCCAGGGCCTGTATGGCCAGAGGCCGACAAGTTGGATCCCTGGATGGACCTGGATTAACGACTGCTGTGAGATGGGCTCAGCAGCCGGGGGAGGGGGGGGGGGGTGAAGATCGTATCTCACTGATAGTCGCCCATCCAGTGACTAGCCGTGCCTGATGTTGCTTAACTTCCCTGAAGTTGTGTGTTCAGTGGAAGCCCACCAGGCCACGGCCTCCCCCAATTTTTAAGGATTATATGTGACAAATTTTTTTTAAATGTACAATTAACATTATATATTTTAGCAGTTTTATTTTTAATTAATAGAAGCTTATATTGGCTCTTAAATATAACGAGTTTTATATACATTTGCCTGATTTACACAAGTGATTCATATAATTTTTAAAAGATTTTGATTTACACAAATGATTCATTCTACAGGTAAAAATACTGGCTAGCGAGAGGGGGGGGGGGGAGACGCCGCGAAGGCCAAATATGAGAAGACGGGGTGAAAAAATGATCACCATGCCCCGGGCGCCATTTACCCTCGGTTTATTTTAGCAAATTTAAATTTCCATGATAGGCTATTTGAGGAAATTTTAACCTACATAGGAAAGAAATGAAGGTTATACGAAACGCCTACGTTAATATAACTTATTTGTAATATGAAATAAATGTTGTTTTAACGCTTCGATTAGTACTGTTGTATGCTGAACAAACTGCAGGTATGTTCACGTTCTATTACAAAAAAAAAGAAAAAAATCCTTTACAAAACTCAAATAAAACCATGACTTTTATGTCACTAGAAAACCAGGTAAAGCTATCTGCTCTAACACGTAACTGACTTCGCTATACTAAAGAAAACTTGGCACTCGAGTTTGCTGCTACTCGCCGCGAAGGGCGCTGTATCCAATGATTTGGTTGGTTGGTTTGTTAGAATTTTTGGCGTCGACTACTAAGGTCATTTTGCACAAGTTATATCTGCACGCAGCCCGGGACAAACACAAACATCCATGCTCGCGGTGGGATTCGAACCGACGACCAGCTGGACTCGAGAACTAGAAAGCCTACGCCCTAGCCCTCTCGGCCCTCCCCTGTATCTAATGGGACAGCCAGTCTATGTATTCTATCTCGTTGAAGGCAACATACAAGGGATGATCAAGAAGTAAAGTTACAAAGCCTGCAGTGAAACGTGTATATTTTATTTCATACAACCAACACAACCAACTGATAGTACATACATTAGGTTATATTTCAACATAGTCTCCATATCGGTTTTAGGCACTTGTCGAGTCGTAGGATGAGTTTGAATATTCCCTCCTGGTAAAAATCCTGTCCTTGCGTGTTCAGCCACATTGTCGCGAAGTGTTTCACCTTCTCGTCTGAAGCGAATCGTCGATCTCCTAGGTACTCCTTCAAGTAAACAAAGAGGTGAAAGTCGCTTTGAGCGAGGTCCGGACTGTAGGGAGGGAATTCGGTGACCTTTTCTCTACCGGCCGCAAACTTTCAACACCTTTCTGCGACATGCTGACGAGACATTACAGTCTCTCCGTAAACTTCTACCAGTTGCCGGTGAATTTCAGCCGCGGTTACATGTTTCGCCCACAGAAATCGAATAATTGAGCTGATTTCTTTGCGAGACCAGTTTTCCAAACGAGTCGCCATTTGTGTTAACCTACAACTAGCGCTGTAGGTGGCGGGTGGCCGACCGCATGTATTAGAACTACTGCACACTAATAATTTCTCTATAAAAGAAGAAAATCCAGGAATATCGGCCTTGTAACCTTAGTTTTTGGTCACTCCTCATAATTCATGAAAGAAAAATATAACAGAATTATTTAAAAATAAGTGGGGGTGGCAACAACTGGCATTATTAGTTTGTTATTTTCATATCTAATTTTCAAATACGCTCGTACGCTATAGTAATAAATTGAAATTTTTTCTCGTAATATCTTCTCCGCACCTTCCTTTATGTTCTGTGTTGAATATTTTAAACGCAAACTTGATCACATAGCACTTTAGAATCAAAAAGGCAATTTTTTTCCTTAAGGGTGGCATCAACTGGGCCACTTTGAAAATGATTTGAAGATCTGATGTTAAAATGTTAAAAATTCCAAAACTAGAAGATTTGAAGTTTTTTGTCTTCTTTTGAAGATCCTTAATAAAGCGCTATAGTTAAGGTCATAAAAGTTGAAATATAAAGCTGAAAAAAATGGGGAAACATCAAATCAAATTGAGTCTTATTAATTTAAACAGAACGAAGGATAATAAAATAATTTAATTAACCTCAACAGTATAAAAGTTTAGGAACATAAAATACTCAAATTTATTTACAGGAAAATTAAAAGTCAATATTTACCAAAAAAAGTTTACTGAAAAGCCTATTTAAAGCAGGAAATGGTTTTGCTCTTTCAATGGTTTTAATTAATCTTTCCAATAATTTTATTGTAAATACTGAAACTAATTCTATTGCAAATAACATTTATTTTTCTAACTTTTTTATAATGCTAAATTTAATTAAATTATTCCATTAATGTGATAAGCATTCAACCTTCGTTTTCTTAGAAAGAAGGATATTTAAACACAAGCTTCAACACATCAAAAAAATAATTAAAAATTAGCGCGAAAGAAGACAAAACATCTTTACTATCAGGTAACCAAAATGGTTCGTGCCGTTATCATCATTCATACATAACGATCCAGTAAATTATTGTTTATTTATTTTATTCATCAAAATAATAACCCTCAGCGTTAATTACATTTTCCTAACGAGTTACATGCTTATTTCCTCTTTTCTAAAAGTTCTCTTCTCTAGAGGCAAAAAACATTGCGACCCGCCTGCATGACTCTTCTCGGTTTCGGAACTGCTGATTCCTGAGTTTGTTGTCCATAGCCAAAAACAAGTGATAATCTGAAGGGGAGATATCAGAGGAGTACGGTGGATGAGGGAGAATTTCCCAGCCAATGGTGTTGATCGCCTCCTTCGTGATTTTCGCCGTATGGGGGTCTGGCGTTGTCTTGAAGAAGGAGGACTCCATTCCTATTCCAGAAAGCGTTTACCTCGCCGTCAGAACCAACTCATGTCCCTTAAGGGGATCTTTCTTCTTTGGGAAGTGGTGGAAGTCGCAATGTGCAAAGTCTTTCATTTTTGAACTGCAATTTTTCATCTTTGAACTGTAGGCGCTGCAACGCCTCTGGTGCGTGGTGACTCGTGTGCGGGCGGACGTTATCGTACTCCAGAATAGGGTCCAAAGCTGCCATTCAATCCTGGTGTCGACAACAACTCCGGAATTCCTCTCCGACGGGTTCACCCAACTAGTCACGCGTTGGCGCAATGCGTGGAAAAGGATGGGGACTATGTCGAAAAGTGAATAGTGCATTACATAGAGGACAAATGTGAGTATAAGATACAAAAAGAATTTTGAAAATCGGTTAACAAATAAAAAAGTTACAGCCATGGAGACCTGATTTATCAATCGCCCCTCGTATATTCTTCCCAATATCTATCCATTTATGGTAGCATTCTCGCAGCTAGCGTTTATACAACGATTAAAAATGATGACGCGATGTCCCCTTTATAACTCCTCACGACTGCGTAACTTTGTCAACCACGTGGCTGTAGAATTTGCATATGTAAATCTTTTAGTTGTAACCTACTCAACCCTTCGTATAAGACACGTACGTTTCATCATACTCAATAACCAAAAGTTTTTAACTTTTTTTTTCTCATATACAGTGCGTCCAGAAAAAATAGACTCACCCCTAAACAATAGTCTATCCAATAAACAGAACGAAATCATTTGGGTTTCATAAAATAAAATTAATGTTTACAATGTATTGGAATATTTTTCACATTTATTTCTTTATACTAGCTGAAATCCCGGCGTCGCCCGGGAATTTACTTATCCTCTTGTTGGATTGACCTGCCTCAGATTAAAATATCCATTTTCACCACCGGGATATATCACTGGATACTTTAGATCTCATCTTTCCTTCGAAGTTTCCCTTGCCCCTGACGTAGAAGTTCTTATACCCTCCTGCTCTAGACGAAGCTCCCGTTGTTCAGATGTTCCAGATGCCCATTTGTCTTTTAGTTGCAGAGTTTCCTGACCAATACTCGTTCTCTCTTTCTCTTTCCTTTCCAAACACACAAACAAATACATAAACTTTTGTCAGTCGTCTGGACATTTGTTACAGGGCTCAAGGGAGACGCGTGTTTCTCCTTTGCCTCCTCGATAGACACTTCCCTATCCTTGTCGTGTGCTATACTCATTTTTATGTTCAATAGCATAAAACAAATGTTTTGTCATTGCATCATAATTTTATGCTTATTTTCGAGTTTTTGAAAATAAAGTTCGGAAGTTGGTAGATCTGCTCACGAAATGTCAAATATTGGCGAGACTCAGCGGCTTTTACGTACATCTTTTACTGTGGCTAAAAGAAATATTGCCTCCCAAAGAAATTCCTGATGTCAACAGTGACCAAAAAACTATACGACACACTTGTCAAAAACATGATCCACGGGCCATTCGGGCACACAACAAACAATCATCCCCGTGCATGAAGGACGGAAAGTGAACCAGGAAGTGCCCCCGGGCGCTTCTAATGCTATTTATCTCCAATCTTACAAAATTTGAATAAAACCAAACGTCAGTACCTATTCGCAAAGCAAAAAATAAAATCCGAATTGCAAAGCAAATCGAAGTCCGTGAGAACAGCCAAAACGTATTAATATCAATACGAAACCAAACAACAATAGCATCGCAAATTAAACAAATCTAAACACCCGTAAAACACAGAAGATAAACATCAATAATTATACGACAGGTAACCTCTTAGGGCCTAGATCAGACGTGTCCGGCGCGTCCTTCTATTTTCATGCTCGAAGGGCGCGTCAAACAATAACGCTAAGGTGAAGTTCGGCAGACACGATCTAAAGCGCGTTTTAAACACAGTTGATTTTTTATATTGTGGTTTTAAAGTTAAGGCAGTACCATCTATTGACAAAGTTCAGAACTAAAGTGTTATTATGGTAACATTAAAGTTAAGTTTGGTCACTTCACAAAATATTGGGCAAACCTATCCAAAAAGGGGTAACCGGTATGGTATTTAGCTAATCGCTATTTGCCTTTATTCTTTAAGCCACTGTTGAAAACTGTGTTGAATAATAAAAATTCTAAGTAATGGTTTAAGATAATTAAGTTGCAATAACTGAATGAAAATACTTTTTTAAAATTTGAAAATGACATTTCAAAAATCAGAGAAGTCATCATATAATTTTATATTCAGATACATGATTTTACTTTTCAAATGTAAAAACCATGTTTTCAATGAAAGGATATTACATTTTAAAGAAGAAAAAATCTCTTTGCTATCCAAAGTTTATTATACAAATAAAAATATTGCAACAATTAACATTCTTCTGCTCATCCTGAGCTTAACAATAATAACATTCGTTTTCGATTAGCCAATAGGATCGCCTGAAGCTACACAGACACAAACATACAGACTTTTGGTTTTATATATATAGATGAAATGAAATTTACATGAGGAAAAAAAACAACAAATTGAAGAAAATTTTTGTGTCCGTTAATTATAGACTCAGGTCAAGAAATGATGCGTTTTAATAATTTATGTGGCTACCTTTATTAACAAGAACTTGATAAATGCGATTGGGCACTGAAGAAAGTGAAACTACTCAAACTACTCAAATATTGGTCCCCAATTTCTTCCCAACCCCGGATAATTGGATCTTTCAGTTCTTGAATTGTGGCATATGATTTTCCGTGCTCATAAACCTTTCTGGCCAGAACTCCCCACACATTTTCGATGGGATTTAGATCAGGGGAGAGTGCTGGCCACGGTAAGACATCAACTGCATTATCGGAAAACCACGTTTTAGTTGTTTTGGCAGAGTGTATAGGAGCATTGTCTTGTTGAAACTGCCATGGAGATCCTGTTATGCCTTCTGCATACGGAAGAAGTGTCTCTAACAACATTTTTTGGTAACCAATAGCATTCATTCTGCCATTAACGAACGCCACTTGTATTTTTCCACTCCAACTGAATGCAGCCCAGATCATTACACTGCCTCCACCACACTGCCTTTTTGAGAATATTTCCTCTTCCTTCCAAAGATCAGACCAAATAGTACTGTCACCCATCTGGGCCGTCCAAGTTGAATTTTTTCTCGTCACTGAATATTATTCGTCTCCATTCAGATACCCAGCTCATCCGTTCCTTTGCCCAATCCAGTCTCTTCTTCTTGTGAGCATCAGTTAATCTTGGTGCACCCTTTCGCTTCTTGTGCTTCAAGTGCTTGATAGATTTCACAACATTTCCGATAGTTGATTTCGATACCTGAATTGTTGGATTCTTTGCCAGTTTCCTGTAGGATGTTTTATTCCCTGAGATTTCTTTGATAATCTGCCGTTTTTGACGTGGTGTCAGTTTTTTTGGACGTCCTGAGCTCTTTTTGGTCCCATATTTATTTCCCTGAGCAATGTAGTGTTGCACAACTGTTTGAGAACGCTTTATTTGACTTGCAATCTCTCTCGTAGATAATCCCTGCTTATGCAAAGCATCAATTTGTCCCTTTTCAAAGTCTGTTAATGATGCACACCTTCCCATTGTAATTGTCACTATTTAACCATGCCATTTGTAGATTTTTAGTCACAAATAACTCTAACAGTAATGATTTACTACTTGTCTCGTTCAAATTGGCAAGTTTCACATACAGAATTCACAATGGCGCACTGTGAGTTTATAATTATTGGACACGTGATGGCAAAACTTTTGGAAAATATATTTGGAATAAACGGTTTTAAGTACAGTATTCTTAGACAATTGTTAAAAATAATTATTAACATATTTAGAACGCGTTTCTAAATCATAATTAACTTATTTCTGCTTCTGTTTACAAATTATGCAAATTTCAGGGTTGAATCTATTTTCTCTGGACGCACTGTAGATTGCAAAGAATTGTTGTCGAATGTTGCTATTGGCAGAGTCTATAGATGGAATCTACAGACTCTGCTATTAGGATCCCACGTGCTTAGGGACATCTCTCTTAACTCTGGCTGGAATGCCCAATTTATGGAATTTGAGATCACTCACAATTGATTTCATCATGCAAAGTTGTGAGGTCGCACGACGAACACTCAAATTGTCAAAAGCATTCCAAGTCTGGCGACATGTTTCTCCAATGATTTTACGGAAGGCCGACCAGGTTGTCTGTTGTCATTGCACTTTCTGAAATTTCACTTCTCGTAATCATTTGCCAAATAGGCTGTCGCAATCTGTCTTCTTCAACGAAGTGTTTTACAGTTTTCTTCTTATCGCCGTTTTTAGTATTGGAAAACGTTTTTGCGAAGAGTTCGTATTCACTGCACCCCATTTTTTCTGCTTTTCATGGAAAAGAACTTCTTCTTGCAGATCTATTAGCATAAAGTGCATCTACGAGGGGATGATGAAAATTCCTAAGCCTCCACAGGTTCCCGGTATTGTAACAGAAAATTGATTGGATACAAAGGAATCATGTCAAAAATAACTCCGAAAACACTATTCCACATAATAAATTTTAATGACTCAGATGTACATTTCGGAAACAAAGTTTCCATCATCAGTGAGTCAATTTGGAGTTTGAAAACAGCGGGTTTTCTTCTGCGCAAGTGCAAAATTTGGAGTTTGCGCGTTGACCCGTCTCTTTGTGACGCTGACACAAATCCAACACTGACGACAGCGCTTGTGCTTTTAACAACATCGAGACACGTGCTGTTATCAAGATTCTATTCCTGCAGGGCAAGGCCCCCAAGGAAATTCATGCTGTCAAGATGGAAACTAGGTGAACTTGGGACCATCGTATGCCACCATCAGAAGTGGGTGGCCCTGTTTAAACGTGGTGAATTTTCAACTTGTGATGATCCCCGATCAGGACGACCAAAGACCGTGTGACCACCCCGGAACTTGTTGACGAAGTTCATGAACTGATTTTGAGTGATCGCCAAAACGATAGCAGAAAGACTGGCCATCTCACGCGAGCGGGTCGCTGCCATCATTCATGATGAATTGGACATGAGGAAGTTGTCTGCGAAGTTTGTTCCGAAATGTCTCAATGTAGACCAGAAACGCCAACGCGTTGTCCCATCCAAGGAGATGTTGAAGTTGTTCACGATCAATTCAAGTGACTTCCTCTCACGACTGATAACCATGGATAAAAACTGGTTATACCGCCATGACCCTATGACCAAGCAACAGTTCATGGAGTGTCGGCATAGTGGTTCCCCACGACAGCAAAAATCAGCTGCAAAAATCCTCCCGTCGGTATTCTGGGATAAAGACAGAATCCTCTTCATTGATTGCCTCCCAAAAGGCCAGACCATCAACGCACAATATTACACGTACCTGCTAGTGCAGATAAAGGAGGTTTTGAAGGGGAAAACGCCGAGGGAAGATCACAAAACGCATCCTCTTCCTGCAGGATAACGCGCCTCCTCACAAGGCACAGGCAATCTTGCAGAAACTAGCCAAACAGTGCACTGACTATTCTCCAGATCTGGCTCCGTCGGATTACCACCCGTTCCCTTTCCTTAAAAAAACACCTCAAAGGTCGCCATTTTGCATCCAACACGGAGGCATTTTTCGACGAACAAACTGCCGAATTTTTTTTGAGTGGTTTAAAAAAGTTAGAGGACCATTCCAAAAAGTGTATTGAGCTTCGAGGTGAATACGTCAAATAAATACAATGTTCTGTTTTTATAGCTCGTCTCCTTTCTGGTCAGGCTTAGGACTTTTCAGCATCCCCTCGTAAGTAATTAACTCGTGTGGCCACACGGTATTAATGTATAACAATGAAATTTTATTTTTTTTTTCCAGACACGGCTTATATTTTGCTTCATTTCTGAGAAAGTGAATAGCAAAGCTTTTCTAAACAAAGCGCTTTTCACGAGAATTTTCCAAAACTTAAAAAATATCCATTCAACGTTTAAATATACACTTTACAAATAAAACATTATTTACATACATTAATTAAACAACTGAAGATAAACTTTCATCGATAAGGAAAACAAATATTTTTTAAATATGTAATACGTTTGCGCCCCTTTATTCTCTTTTAGTAGATAAATAACAAAAATATAAAGAATAAAAAAGAATCTCAGCAAAGCACCAACTTTTCTTTGGGTTTCTACTCGTAAATCTCAACAAAGCAAAAAAAGAAGAAAATTAAAACAATAAAAGAGAAAAGAATGAAGAAGAAAAGGAAAAAGTTAACGAGATGAAGAATCAAGTAAAAAAAAAAGAAAAAAAAGAACAAGTGCGTGTGTGTGTGTGTGTGTGTGTGTGTGTGTGTGTGTGTGTGTGCGTGCGTGCAAGCGCGCATTCAGTTATGTGAGAGGAAGTCGTCGTCTATGAATTATTAACGGCTACCGAAGCCTTTTCGTTAGAACAACTCAAGTAATTGTCAAATGTGGCAACATGAAGATTGGTCGGGGAATTGGTGCACGACCGATGCACTTGAATGTTTAATGAAATTTGTTCAGTCATCGCTACTGCGAACTCACCAATTGTGGGGGCGGGCGCCATTTTTTTTTTCTTGTGCTGACTGTTTTTAATGCACTTAATATTCCCCCGTTTTCCTTTTCTTTTTCTCTTTTAATTTATACATTTTCCTTCCTCCTTTTGACGGGAGTGTGTTGGCTTATTACTGCTTAGGGGGCTTTTCTCTTTCTATTCAAGAAAAAAAGCACAGAAAGCGCACATTAAGAAATGCTTTGAAAGAAGAAAATGATTTCTTAATAAAGTGGCCGATTTTTTTTTAAAGTGAAATAAAGTCTTTGGGACCGAAATCACTTAATGGCGTGTACGTGGGGGTAATTTTTTTGCTTTTTTGAAAGAATGAATCAAAGTGCAGAAACTACGTGACAAGTGAGAGAAACACATTTCTTCAACTACGGTCTCTGCTGATTGGCGGTCGACATTGCTCTCTAATGTATAAAAGATTAATCATAACACATGAGCAGCAGACTCACTAAACAATATCTTCATAGATTGGAGATAATGCTTAAAACATACATAAATGCTGAAAATTTAATCAAGTGTGTTTTAAAGTTGATGCCATCAACACTTTGTCATGCAGTGGGCACAAGCACATCTTCAAGGACATAAAATCAGTCACAAATATTCCTTTTAGACAAAGACTGTGGATCATTGAATACTCTGGATATCGTAATATTCGAGAATCCAATCAGCTGCGTCGTTGTTCCGGCTGACCACCACCACCAACGAATCCCGTTTCTATGTTAGTTAGATCTTAAGATTCTATGATTAGACTCAAATAGGTAATATAAGAAAGTACGAGGGGCGTTCAAATTTGACGTGGCTTTATTTTTTGTAAATGTCATTATTGTAAAAATCTAAAGTATGATTGTTGGGATGGTAACTACCGCCTGTCATGCAAATGCAGCATCACTCATCCGGTTGCCATGACAACCGATTGTTTGTTTAAACAAAATGGCGGACAGCGATGTGTCGACCAAAGTGGACCAACAAATAATCTCAAGTTCGCCACAACGAAGATGTGAAAGCATCTGAAATTCATCAAAGACAGTTCACCGAGTCATGTTTGTCTCGATCATCCGTCTTTGCTTGGTGCCAAAAGTTTGAAAGAGGGCGAGAGTTCACCGGCAATGAACCTCATAAGGCAAGGCCAGCAACTGCTATCAATGATGGCATCATCGCACGAACAAATGAGCTGATAAGGGGCAACAGGCGGATTCATGTCCGAGAATTGGCTTCAATACTGAACATCAGCACAGGCAGTGTGGAGACCATCGTCTACAATAAGCTGAAATTCAACAAGATCTGCGCAAGATGGGTCCCTAAGCAACTCTCCGAGGATCACAAAACCACCCGGGTGGAAATCTATTCCATGCTGCTGCAGCGATTGGACAGGGAAGGTGACAACTTCCTAAGGCGTGTTGTGACCACCACTGGCTCCCACGAGCCAAGAAATTCAAGATGACACCGTCGGCAACGATAGTGATGGCGACTGTATTCTGGGATATTAGGGCTATCATTCATGTCGATTTTCTGGAAGAACGTCGAACCATAAATGCACCCGACTACTGTGCTATTTTGAGGATGTCCCTGAAGCCAGGACTAAGGAAAAAGGAATCAGGACTCCTTACCAGTTGTGTTTGTTTCCTGCAAGACAATGCCAGACCACACACAGCCAAACCGACTACGGACACACTGAAGGAACTCAAATGGGACACCTTATTCCATATTCTAATTTTGGCCCAACCAAACTTTTAAAAACTTTAATTATCTCACGTTTATTTATGATTTTTCTAAGCTAATGAAATAAAACCTTAGCTTCATTAACTCCATAACCAGTGTCTGAATAGTTTCGTCAAATGTCAATCTGTTATCAAAAATAATTCCAAGGATGGTACGCGTATGCAAGGTGCTATTATTCAATTTGTCAATTAACAAAATCTTTATCTTGTCAGAATTAAACTTTAAACCCTGATCTAAGTACCATTGACTCAGAGTATCGATATCCTGTTGAATCTGATTTAAAGCCTCAGCTGTTTCATTCGGGGCACATGCCTTTAAAAGGAAATTATCATCTACAAATGAATAAATTTTACAATTCAGAGGCCATTGATTGATTGGTGTTGTGGTTGCAGCATAAAATACCGTAGCCGTCGGCGAACCCTGCTGTAGTCCTCTAGTCGATGGATGTTCGATCTCAGTTTGAGTTAGACCAATAAAATTGCACCGTTGATCGAAGTAACTGCGAACCAATTTAACTGTGTACTGATCAACACCCATTCTCAAAAGTTGAATTAGTAAGTTCTTCCTCTGGATCGTATTGAAGGCCTTCGCCACATTTGTTTTGATCACGTAACAGTATAATCCTTGGTCAAGAGTATTAACAATATAATTAAGGATGGTAAAAATCAAGAATGAGGTAGGTGTCTTGGATCTACCGCTCATTTGAGTGGTCGGTATTACCGACCAAAGAAGTCTAGCTAAATTATAAAATAAGGCTTTCTTGATGATCTTGTAGACGGCGGAAAGTAAGCAAATAGGTCTGTAGTTAGTGTAATCATGTGTAGGACCTTTCTTATAAACGGGCGTTATTAAATTTCTTTTAAAGTCAGCTGAAAAGGACATCGTTTCAAATATGACATGAATCAATTTCTGCAGCAGGAGATTCCAAATCTGCCCCATCTTTTTAAGATATGGATAGTTAATATGCCGTCTCGCCTAGATACTTTGTTATTAGACAGTCGTATCATTGTATGAATAAAGCTTAATGAGCAATTACTACTATTCATATACCTGCTGGCATTATTCTCCTCCATAGTATAAGTTTTGATGCAATCTCGCTGAGCAACCTCACACTGTTTATTAGGATTGTCAACCCATTTTAGATAGTCTAAGCTTTGTTGTACAGGAAATTTATGTTTAGGACGTTTGCAGTTGCGGATTGTTCTGCAAACATCGCAACAGCGTGTGTCAGGTTGTGCTAAATAAGCCCTGTTAGCAGATCGAATTTGCTGTTTGAATTTTTTATTAACTCGTATTAACTGGGCCTTATTAGCACTATTCATATTCCTTTGACAAGTCAAAAAGGCTTCCGTTTTTTTGCTTCATAGGGAGTAAATTTCATTGAACCACCAAGGCCGGTTCCTGGTGTAAGTTTTACTTTGGTGAGTTACTAAGCCTGCTTGAAGTAAAGCTTGATATGTATTGTTTTCTAAAATCTGAAACATAGTGTTCGTGCATTTTACATTTAAATAGATAGACCAGTCATATGAAGAAAGAATTAGATCAACCCTTCTAAAATCGAACCTTGTCCTAACACCCAAATTAAAATGCGAATTCGAAATTTGGATATCCTAAGTAATTTCCAAAGGTCGCTATCCAAAGGTGGCTTCGCAATAAGCCGAATGAACTTTTAGACACTGGGACTATAGTTACACGTTGGGACAGCAATATAAACAAGATAAGAGGAAAACAAGATTAAACAGAGTATAAAAACACCGACTTTAATGAAACTTTCACTATCGCCTAGCTATACCAGTCCATATCTTGAAAACTACTGAACCGATTTTGATGAAACTTGGATTTATCCCTAAGTTGAAAGGTACTTAATCCAATAAAAGAGAATTATTGCAATTCGATTTCTAGTTTCTGAGAAATACGTGGACATACATACATACATACATACATACATACATACATACATACATACATACACACACTTACTTTACAATTCCCCCTCGAATGTTTCACACATGATTCTAATTCTTGGTAACTAGTTACAGAGGATCAGTAAAGGTGGAAAGTGCCTTTCGCCACCATCGCCACTTTCGCCACCATCGCCTATTGCCCTGCATCGCAGTTTACACTGCAGGAGGCTAGAACGCAGAACACCCAAGATCAAATCGTAATCACTCCTATTGACACGCTTTCCAAAGTTCCTCCACTGTTCGTAGTCTCTTTCCTAGGGCCCATTTACGTAGGCTAAAGCCACAAAACTCCATAGACGATGCGTCCCCCGACTTAACGGGTATATCGCTGAATGAAATGGAGCGGATTCCGGTATCTTCTTGCATGCGTTCCAGGAAAAGGCAAGTGACGCAGCCGTGTGATTCGACGCCCTGTCTTGTGCAGCCATACCTTACTTACCACACAAAACGGGGATGTCACGGGTAGATATAGGGTAGAAAGTTAGTCTGATAGTATATGGCGTTGACTTTGGGCTTTGATTTAACTCTGTATAAGTTAACTTGCCGTTGTAGCTGTATCCCTCCACGATCACGAAACCTTTTGAAAATATTTCCTTACATTCACGGTACCATTTACTGAAGTCCTTAGCACCCCTTAGGCGGTAAAAAATGGCTTGACTTTTGTTGCAATCGCTTAAATAAACATGCGCCTCATCTCGTGTGACCACGTATTTCCACTTTTCATACGCCTGGTATCGTTCACACAGTTTATGGCAATTGGTCTGTAGCTTTAGAACATGGCGCGGCAACAACTTATGAACGTGGCTCTTGTCGCTTCTCCAGTTGTAAATCACGCTTGACAATTGTGTTTACCGTATACCTTCTCTACAATAGCCTTTGTGTTGGTGAATTACATCCGGTGATGAGAGCCCGTTGTATGGATAGTGGTTGGTCTCGAATTGGCCTGCTTTTTACCCTCAAGAATGGCACCGCTTCTGGTTTTGCCAATGTTATTTAGTATCCTAGATATCCCTTTCTTGGAAACTGTGAAGCCTCGCTTCTTGCATGCGTTCTTACTTTCGGAGTAGCTGAATTTGAGGTTGGAAAGGGCTGTTATGTAGCCCTCCGAATATCTGTCAATTATCGGTGGCATAACTCAATGGTTTTAGCTCGCTGGTCGAATACTAACTATATTAATACCTGCCCTAACAATACTCCAAGTGATAGCTCACGTGAAATGAACGCGCGCGCCACTTTTAAATATACTAATTGTTATCATATATCCCTAACGACCCTCTTTAAAGGTGTCGGACACCCTGTATTCAAAAATCTACTTATAAGAATGCTGTACGTTTATCAGACCGTCCGTTCGGTCTTCCGCCGTTTGCACGATAGCTTGAAAACGGATTAACTTTTTCACATTCTGTTTTCGGAAATATAGCCATCAAAGTCTTAGCTCGGCTGTATCAACTTTTCAGGATTTTTCGTGGACCCATTCAAGTCGAATTCACGTGCTAAAACAGTGACCGTAAAGAATACCAAGATAATGGCATGTTCTATAACAATCGATTCGTCAAGAATGAATACACTATTACTTTCTGTTTACCTTTTAAGTATTGTTGACGCGAGCTCGCGCACGCGACGATCGCTTTGTCGACGCATGATTGCTCAAGTGTTCATAATCTATATTATTAAGCAGCGGAAGAATGGAGCTACTTATTGGTTTTACAATGTCCGTCCGTCTGCTTCGTAATTTCTACATATTTGAGGTAGAAGATTGAAATTCGGAATGTAGCTAATTATGGGAATGTAAGCTACCCATATTACTGAACTTCACTATTAAGTTTGGTTTTGATTGGTGCACTGGGGTCAGAGTTACGGGGGTGGCGGTCAGAGGGGACAAAGTTTTATGTGCTATTTAGGTACGTAAAGGAGTGAAATTCAGTATCCCGATTCCTGTAGACAAGATTTACACTAGTATGAAGTTTAGACCCAATTGTTCCAGTGGGGTCGGAGTTACGGGGGTGGCAGTCACGTGGTCTTAGAAATATGGCAACATATGGCATATGATATATCATACAATCGGAAATGAAGAGAAAGGAAAGAAGAGCTTTTTTACATTTTCTACATACTACGTTCGAGAAAATCCATTTTTTCAATAAAACACCTGGGGGGGGGGCCCTAAAAAGTGCAGATAAAGGGGTAAAAATAGATGACTGCAGGGTCCGCTGTTTCTCTTATTCTACTGGGGTGGATTAATTTTTTGTTAATAAATGTATATCTACTGCAAAGCTAAAGCTCCTCCTTGCAATGTTTACAAGATTTTATTAATCAAAACAATAACTTCTTAATTTAATTTACTTATAAAAATTTCCCTGAGATCTTTTACTTAAAAATATTATACGAACATAAAAACACTTTTCAGATTTTTCTAAAATTTAAACACTTTTCAGTTCGTTTCGAGTTTCTAAAAAGAAGCAAAAAAACGTGAAAACAAAAATGCTCTTAATTCTGAATCATTCCAGTTTAAATTTTCGTTCAGATTTTTTTTTTCAAACGTTTTATCAAATTTCAGGAATCTAATTATATCGGATTCGCTTACATTTCAACTAATTTCACTTCACTCTCTATTATCCTCTCCTTGTTTTTTCCTCGAAATTGAACAAACTTTACTCTTTCTCTCCTCATTTTTTCTCTCCACCTTCCATCCTCCTTTTTCCGATTCAAAGATCTATTATATTCCGCTGAGAAAACAATGCATTTTAACAGAAGAAGAAGAAAAAAAAAACAACAAAGAAAGACACCGAGATGAGTTTTTCGATGAGTTTTTCCTCAACGCGCTTTTTATTTTTTCCGTAAAGAAGCTGGCAAAAAGAGATTTCGTAGAAAAGAATAAAAAACCCCAGTCCAAAAAAAAAAGCAAAATAGAAAAGAGATTCGTATTTGCACGTACCTTCGATTAGGTCTAACGGGAGATTCATTTCGGCTGGAGTGAAGACAAAGAGAGTGCAAAGGATTACGCCAAATAAGCTCTTGGAGGACCTATCCACCTAGGATCAGATCCCACGGACCTCTTTTCCCCAAAAAGTGGAGCAATGCACACCCATGATTACGAATCGAAGAAACAAAAATAAAAATAAAAAACAGACTCAATATTATTATTCTTCTTCTTCTTGGTTGCTACGTTTCATTCCTTGTACCCAATAGAAAAGTTTTCTTTTTTTCTCGCGCTCTCTTTTTCCCGCAGGTCGTTTTCTTCGTGAGGATTTCGGGTTCACAAATTTGTTGCTCTGCTGAGAATGATCAAACTGTGGGGGCGAAGGGTGAAGGAGAGGAAATTCATAAGCCTTTGATGATTGAATTTTTCATGGCGAACACGCGAACAAGTTTCGGTTGAGGAAAAAAAATTATAACAGCCTTCTTCTTTTTCCGACACGACCCTGTTATTTTTTTTTCCTTTTTATTAAGAAGAAAGCGGGAAAGGAATGGGGAAATTCAGTGTCTCGAGTCGATAAAAACAAAATCTCGCTAGACATAAAGAAGAGGAAGGATAAGAATCTTTATTTCCAGAGTTAAGATTGCTAAGCTATAAAGATAAGTACGTAATCTTTCATGTAAGTCTCAAATACTTCCTTTTATCGCCTCTTTCTATGAAGGCCTATGCATAACGCTAGAAACGCAAACAAACAATTTGTCACGAATATGGCTCCCATCACATTATCGTGGTATCCTTGGTCGTCCTTAATTATCAATGAATCTTTTTGTTTGAATGTGAAGGAAGAATCTCTTAGCACAAATAAACATTCGAGATATGAAACGCCGAATGCGTATTTCGAATGGTATGCCTTCATTCTCAACGGCATGATTAAGACTTTCTAGAATGAAGGCTTAGCCTTCGAAAAACGAAAAAAATTTTCCTTTACAGTGCGTCCAAAAAATATAGGCCCCCGGAGTCTTTTTTTCTGTATTTTTATATTTAATAAAATAATTTTTTGAATTAAAAGAAGGAATATTTATTTAATCATTAATATTTTTCACTAAAAAAACAATAATTTAAGAATCTATATACCGGGTGATCCAAAAATGTTACATTTTTTTTTACATTTTTAACGACATTTTCAGTGTTTGCTTTCCAGCAATTCAATGCTTTCATAATAATCACGAGGCACGCGCAAACACTGATAATGTAAAAAAATGTAATACACTTTTGGATCATCCGGTATACAAAGAAGAGTGTTTGTTTGTGGGTATTTACTACAAATCTACATTTTTATTCCGATCTTGATGAAACTTTGCATACATCTTCAAAGCATGAGGAAGGTTACTGTCTATCTCAGATTTCGAAATATTAATAATTATCGATAAAAAATCGATATTCATGATTATGGCAAGGCATACTAATAAGAGGCATCGCATGACCAACAATGCAAGGCAAAGTTTCCATCAACAATTGTATCAACACGCAATTCACCATTATTCAACAATAGTATCATCACGCAACAAAGTTTATGCATATAAATAAGGTTGATTACACCATGCAATAAAGATTCATTCCACTTCTGCGAATTATAAAACAAAATTGATTGTAACAATGATAGAATTCCTGTTGTTTGGGATTTTCTTAGAATTGATAGTTCTTAGAAGATAATAGTTTCTTGAAAATCTGTAAAAAGGAACAGTAACTGTAAATAATGGAGAAACTGAGCAAGTGGTAAGTAACGCAGTGATTATCGAATTACCCATGCGGCTGTCGACGATACAAGCGTGTCAACTGAGGAAACTGCCATTGCTAGACCACACAAAGGGATGAAATCTCAAGTTTTGCTACAAAACATCTAGAGCAGAGTACAAATTGTATCAAAAGATTACCAAGCAGTGAGTAAACCACTCAGTTTGTTGGAATTGCAGAACAAACAGATACAAACTATCATGTGCAAACACTACCACCCAAGTAGAGAGTGTCATCGTCGAAGTTACTGTTGCCATATATTTCCACATCCACATCGGGAAATTGAGCAGGAAATGAGTATAATAGATTAAGCAGTCTGTTTCGAAGAGGCAAAGAAATACATGTCTCTCCCTTCAGCCAACACCTCCTAGAGAGAAGGCCTGTGGAGAAAAGGTGTATACATTGTTACATCTTCTTCAAGCGGCCAAATTTAGGGCTTATTATTGGTAGAAATACGATTAACAATAGCCGCTTGATGATGATGTAACAATATATACACCTTTTGTCCACAGGCCTTCTCTCTAGGAGGTGTTACTTCAGCTCCCTAACAACAGTTAAGACGATTGGCAAAAATTTGTTTGTTTCTTATACAAATCTACAGTTTTATTCCGATCTTGATGAAATTGGGCACACTTGATCTTCAAAGCAAGAGGAAGGTCACTGTCCACATCAGATTTCGAAAAATTAGTAAGTATCGATAATAATCGATAGTCATTATGATGGCAGGGCATAGTGATAAGAGGTATCTCATAACCAACAATGCAAGGCAAAGTTTATGCTTTAAAAATAAGGTTCAACTTGTAACAATGCATAGAATTCCTGTTTTCGGGGTTTTCTTGGAATTCATATTTCTTAGAACTTAACATTTTCTTGAAAATCTTTAAAAATAAGCACTAATGGAGATAATGAGAGTTAGCAGACAATTGAGAAAGATTGGAAATGCGACAGAGGAACCAGTTCCTTCGCTCAGTGTTGTATTGGTTTCGCTAGTACACTGCTGCAACTGAGCAAATAGTGAGCATGTTAACAGAAAAAACTGCGACTGCTAGACCACACAAAGTGATGAATGGTCAAGTTTTGCTTCAAAACATCGAGAGCAGAGTGTACTTACAGCAACAGTTTACCTAGTAGTGAATAACTGAAATGAATGAGTATTGGTCAGAGAAGACAAAAAGTTCTCCGGGCGTCGGAAACATCTGAACAAGGGGAACTTCGTCTACATTAGGAAATTGCGGAATTACTGAAAACCAATTTGTGTTATTATTTAACTTCTTCAGGTTGTTCTCTTTACCTACAACTAAATATCCCGGTCAACGCCGGGTGCCTCTTCTAGTAAGTAATAAAAAATAATTATAATAAGTAATGTAGTAATAACGTATGTCCAAATATTATAAACTCGGATAGCATCATTAAAGACATTAGAACTATTCTTATTAAAGATATTGTCAATTTAATAATTAATTTTTAATTATTAAGCATTTTAATGAAAAAAAATTAATACGTATATTGCAATGGGACGTGGCAAACCATTAACCGAATATGAAAAAGAACAAATTGATGTCTTAAAAGGTCAAGATTTGTCAACTAGGGTAATTGCTGGACGTTTGCAACGATCGCAAACAATTATCCAGCATTACATTACCCTAGGGCACCAATACGACATAAAAAAGTCTCCTGGGCGTCAACAGAAGTTGTCACCAAGACAAATACGATTTGTAATAAAGAAAATTAAAACTGACCAGACGTCATACATAAAACTAGCTAGTGACCAGACACTCAACGTCTCAAAATCAACAATTGGCAACGTTGTCAGGAGCGATGGTCACTTAAAATATAAGAAGAAATGTGCACCGAAGCTGTCCCAAGGACAGGAAGAAACGGAGCCAGACGCTGTGGACATGGAACGACAAGAATAGCAAGAAACCACTAATCCACATCAAAATTTTATAGCCAAGCTGCTGAAATGCACATCCGTTCGAATAAAATTCAGATGTGGATTAGTGTTTCTTGCTATTCTTGTTGTCCCAAGGACACAAAGAAAAACGACTGGCATGGGCGAAAGATAATATGGCTTGGGACAACGGAATGGCGAAGAATCATCTATAGTGATGAAAATATTTTTAATTTAGACTTAAGAAAAGAGCCAGAGATTTTTTCAAAACACGTCTGTGGAGGGGGGGAACCCCCCCCCCCCCCCCCCGGCCGCCCGCTTTAGTTGGAGTGGGAAAACGCCTATAACATTCTTAAATAGCAAAATGAATGCTATAGGCTATCAAAAAATGCTGTAAAAATCTTTTCTGCCATACGCTGAAGGCATCACGGGAGCTCCGTGATGGTTTCAGCAAGACAATGCCCCAATTTACACTGCTGGCAGCACCAAAAAGTAGCTTGCTGACAATGGTGTGATTTGTTGAGTTGGCCGGCACTCTCGCCAGACCTTAACCCTATTGAAAATGCATGCGGTATACTGGCTAGAAAAGTGTAAGCCAACGGAAGAAGCTTTACTGGATTCTTGAATTCTGGGAAGAAATTAAAGAGCCCTACTTCAAAAATTAAATTACCTCAATGCCAAATCGAGTTTTTGAGATAATTAAAAATAAAGGAGGGCATATTAATTATTAAATTTAACAGGTTTCTCCACTGAGTTTAAAATATTTGGACACACGTCTTGGCTATTTTTTTTATTTTAATCTTTTTCGTTTTTTTATTATTCTTAAGTTATTGTGGGGGTTTTTTTTGTTAAAAATACTTTTAAATGTTAAATAAACATTGTTTATTTTAATTTTAACAATTCTATTGTAATTTATAAAAATACAGAAAAAAGACTCCGTGAGTCTATTTTTTTGGACGCACTGTATGTACGGGCAATTCCACGCAACAAGTGCCTTCTTATCAACGATGTTAAAATTTACTGAATTTGCAAAGTCGGTCGTTCTGTTACCAATTATTTTTCGATTTTTTTGTTTTTGACTTCAGATTCAGATAGAGTATCAAAAAGCAAGTAAAAGTTTTAATAGACACACACACATGTCCTATCTATTCGAAAACATGGCTAAAATGACTGTTAAAGTTTGGTTGTCTATTCTTTGATTGTCTATTCTTTGGTTGTCTATTCTTTGGTTGCCTATTTTTGCCATGTTCCCGAATAGATGGGATATGAGTGGCTATCATAACTTTACTTGATTTTTAGTGCTCTATCCGAATCCGAAGTCAAAATCAAAATTTCGAAAAATTGGCAACAGAATGACCGACTTCGCAAATACCGTAATGATGTTTTTGCGCATCTAATATCGTTCTGACAATGCAGTACCACGCATTCTCAAGTGGTTTTTTTCAATGATTTTTTTACAAAATTAAAACTTGCATATAGAATTGAATACACTCGCGCATGTTCTCTATAACTTCGATACTCTTTAAGCCAATCTAGACCAAATTTTGTATATAAAGGAATGAATAACCTTCTAACATCCGAGATATGAAATGCCTTCGAAATACAAGGGGGTCTATGAAAAATTTGTACGATAATAATATTTAATAACTTCTGAACATAACATAATCCTTTTCAGCATATTAAACAGAAACTCCATAGTTTTATCTGATCTATTCGTTTTTTGCAGAAACTGCTCACAGGAGGCATTGGCATCGACAGAACAAAAAATGGCATCTACCACAGAGAAAGCGAAGTGCACAGTCAGGACCTACTTCGAGACGGCCCTGGCACAGTATGGTTTGCCGAAACAAAATAACTTCTCAGGTTCAAGGACATTGAACCGTGGCATTTGCAGCAGAGACCGTTAAAGTAAGAGACCTTTTACAAACGTCTCTGATTTGCAGCTGACCTGACGCTATTCGCACATGCTTCAATAGGCTTCGAAGTTAAGCTGTTCCGTTTTCTTCCATCGTCTCGTCTGATGCGTTAGGCGCCCTATGCTCGTTCTTTTCACTGCGACCCGATCTCCAAAAAGGTTTTCGTCTAAGCATTAATCGACCTTCTATATGGTGAATGTTTACCGTAAGTTAACATGTATCTCCTCTGAACAGTGTTCGGTGATTTATTTCGACAAAATAAATATATACTGTACACTGCGCCATCTCTATGGTAGACGCTATCTTTTGTTTTATCGATGCCAGTACCTCTTATGAATAGTTACTGCAATAAACGAATAGATCAGATTAAAACTTTTAAAGTTTCTTTGTAACACGCTGAGCACGATATCTAATTATGTTAGTACGTTCAAAAGTTATTCAATATAATTAGGGCACGAATCTTTTATGGACATAACTGTATAATTTACACCAAAGGTTTATGGAAACGCGAAACTTGCTGCTTTTTAAACTTAAATTTACTCATACTGGAACGCATTTCAAAATCGTCTCATCATATTAAAGAAAAAGGCTCGTTGGTCACACAGGAGCATCTCCTAAATTAAACTTCAGAACTAACAAACAAGCACTCCTGTTTGTACTGAACATCCGTCTTCTGATATTACAAAATTAAAATATTAAGAGTTCCATTAAGGAATAAGAATTTACTCCGACGTAATTTCCTATGAGGTTGTTCTGTTTTAAGCAGCACAGAATAGAATGCATCCTACTTAGCTTAAACAGAATTCGTTTAAAAATCAGAAGGAAGCAACATTTTCGAAGGCGGTCCTCGGGTGGTCGTCAACATGCAAATCATCCCCTCGTAACTATGAGACGAGAAAAGTTCCAGTGGAAGTTAAAGATAATGAAATCAATGTAATAGCTTACACTTTCAAAGAAAGAGAAATCCAACATAATACAAATGATAATAGTGAAATGAAAATAATCTTGAGTTACGGTCGAAACAATATCACGTATGTATCAACAAAGAAGAAGAACACAACAAAGATACCTACTCTGAAAGATTAACTAAAATCATTTTTTTCTCTGTTCTTTTTGAACACTTTCAGTTAGAAGAGTCGATCTTACATTATCATTAAACACAAGACACAAGGGGCACTGTAGCCACGGACAACACAAGAGGTTTAGAACAAAAATTTTAATCCGAGTCTTTTTCAAAGTACGGGAGGGGTGATCAAAAAGTAATGTCGCGTATTTTTCCTCCTCTAAAATCGTGACCGGGAAAAAAATAAGCCCATGTACATTCGATAGAACAATTCAACTTTTATTTTTCCACATAATCTCCGATTGAGACAACGATCCCAGCGGTGGACGAGTTTTTCCACGCCCTGTCGATAAAAGTCGTCCGGGTGAGTGTGAAACCAGTTGCGAACTGACGATTTCACCTCGTCGTTGTCACGGAAATGTTGACTGCCCAGTGACTTCTTCAACGGTTCGAAGATATGGGAGTCACTGGGAGCGAGGTCCGGGCTGTATGGAGGAGTGTTTCCCAGTTTCATCGTTGCAACAGGTCAGTGACCCGTTTCGCTGTGTGGGGACGTGCGTTGTCGTGGTGCAGCACGATGTCCTCCATTGCCAAGTCAGGTCTTTTCCTGCGTATGGTCGCTCGAAGATTACCCAATGTGCCTCTATAGCGTTCAGAATTGACAGTGTATGCGGTGGAAGAAACTCGAGCAGTATCGGATCATGGAAATCCCAAAAACATGTCGACATGACCTTGACGGCTGATGGCACAGTTTTGAAGTTTTTCGTTGTGGGAGATGAGGTGTCTTTCCAAACCGCCGATTGCACCTTGGTTTCGGTCGTGAAATGGTGGACCATGTTTCATCGCCTGTGATGATTCGATCCAAAAAATCCTGACCCTCCTCCTGGTATCGGGTGAGATGCAGCAAACAAGCATCGAAACGAGCGCCTTGATGTTCGGCCGTCAACTGTCGTAGCACTCATTTGCATGACACTTTGCGAAAGCCGAGCTGCTCGTGAACAATATCGTACGCCGTCCCATATGAAATGTCCAACGTTGCAGCAATTTCTCTCACGGTAATCCGCCGGTTCTCGCGCACTGCGCTTTCACAGCGGCAATGTTGTTGTCAGTCATGGATTCCGCGGCCGGCCAAAGCGATGTTCGTCCAGCGGGTCCTCTCGTTCTTCTTTAAAAGCCTTGCGCCAACGTTGTACTGTTCGATATCATCTCCGTACACCGACACAATTTTCTTATGGATTTCAGTCCTTTGCACAAAGAAAACGCGTAACACTCCGCCGCTCATAAGCACTGGACGATGAAATGAGGGCCGCGCCAAAGTGTTTGAACTGTCACGTCGCTACTGCTTGGCGGATGCACACGACACTAACAGGAAACTTTAACAATAAACCAAATGAAAGTGAGCCAACCCATCCCGCGCAAAAATGTTCGGTCCATTATCGGCGACGCAGGTGCATAGCATACAGGCATCTCTCATTTACGAAAGTGACATGTACGTGTGAGGATAAAAGTTGTTTAATGCTTTTCCGATCGTCAATACTTTTCTTTATAAACGCAATTTCGATAACACAAGCCTCTTCAGCATCATGAACATAATTTTTTCATTCTGAAGTAATGAACGTAATTTTTTCATTTTCTACCTTCTACACTAGGTTGAACACGGTTGCGTGAGATAATGGACGCTCCAAAAGATGAACAGCTTGGTGTGGTCAGGTTTTTGACAGCTGAAGGTGTTTCCGATATTGTGAAACATTGGATCGGCTGCGTGTCGCAATCAAGAACAAACGACCTGGAAAACTGACGAATGGGGTCATCTTGCTATACGACAATGCCCGACCCCACGTCGCTAGTGAAGTTAAGGAAAAAAAACTGGAAATGTTCAAGTGGGAAACGCGGCAACATCCACCATTTAGCCCAGACCTCTCGCCTTGCGATTTCCACATTTTCGGGCAATTGGAAAAACAGTTCAAGGGAACCAGATTCGTGTCGGATGATGACGTGAAGGAGTCAGTTACAGACATTTTGAAGCAGCAACCCAAAGAGTTTTAGGAAAAGGGAATCACGCGACTCGTTAGTCAGTGGGACAAATGTCTAAATGCTCATGGAGACGACTTTTAATAAAGTACTCAGCTTGTCATATATTCGCATTGGCTCACTTTCATTTGACTCGCCCTCGTAAATAAAATTAAAATCGAAAAAATCCGATATCAAATATATTCATAATTTATCTCTATAAATATATTAAAAATGCAACCTAAAATTGTTTTCCGCTTTTTTAAGATCCGTTATGACATTACAAAAAAAATAAAAAAAATAGGAAAATTAACAATTGAGAATGGCAACATAATATCAGCCGTCAATGTTTAAATCATTTCTTTTTTCTTTCTAACACCCCGAGCTTCGTTCCCTTCTCACGGGTGGTCAACAAAGCACGTGCTGTCCTTTCCCCGGGGAATATCCCTCCTGTGTTACTTTTTCTCCTTTAAAGTCATTCGGGACACGTTTCCTGTCCACGTGGCCAAATGTTTTTCTTTTTTTTCAGTTGAGGGCCCTCTGGGGGGCGTCCGTCGTCGAGTTGGCCGCTCTCCAGCGACGGCGTCTCTGCCTCGTCGTCCCCCCGGGAACCTTTAAAACATGGCACAACCCGAGTTCGCAAACAGTTTAGTGCTTGTGGTTAACAAGAAGTCGATCGCCACTCATGAAATTTCCGATCTCGCCAAGTGATACTGTCGACTTTTTATTTATTTATTTTTTCCATTTCGTATGAAACGGGCGGCGCACAAAAGGAGGGAAAAGAGCCGGCAATAAAGAACCGACTTCCGGTGACCGCCGAGGCTCAACAAATACTGTAAAGAGAGATGGCAAACACGTCATAAAACAACATCCAATCATAAAGATCTCGTCTTTTCTTCCAAGCATTCCGCTTTATTTAATAATTAAACTGTCCAGAGTGTTCTCGGCTTTTGTAAAACACTCGAAAAGTCATAACACTGAACACGGTCTCAAAAAGTGTTATTTTAAATGTTTGCTATATTAAGTTCGTATGACTCAATGTGATTTAGCTTTATTTTAAACTGTCATGTGACTTCATAGAAGTCCATAAATACATAAAATAGCAGCATCGCTGTTCACTATTCCCGAATGCACAATTGGTAAGAGCAGCGAGAGCGATACTTGAAATTACTAACAGCAACACCACCAGCTGCTGAGAAGATCCTAGAAGTATTTATTCTTTGATAACAAGTTATCATTTAATGCCGCTATGCAATTAATCCGCTTTCGATATCTTGTCTATCGCCTAAGTCCCCTTTATCCTCTAGACCAGCGATTCTAAACCAATTTACAATTGAAAACCAAAAAATTTAAATCATGATATTAAATTTGATTTGGATACCTGCCTGTCTCTGATTTAGAATATTTATAGTGTGTATAAAATTTTTCTATGTAAAGGTTAAGAAACGCTGATCTAGACAACCACTAAATACCGTACTGTCGAACCCCATTATTACGAAATTCAGGGGACCCAAAATTTTTCGTATTATCCAGTTTTCGTATTAACTGGTTTTCAATGAATCAAGTCTAACAATTTTCGTCAATCGTTTAATTAAGAAGAATACATGTAATTAATGTTTGTTTTATATGAATGAATATAATTTTTGTAATAGTACTATTCACTAACCGATTTAAATTGAAATGATGTGGTGGAACATCACTGCCACACAGGACACAGGACTTTTCTAAAATTGACAATATACGCTTGTTGGTTTGGTTTGATTTGGTTTGGTTTGGTTTGGTTGGTATTAGCGTCCCTTTCAACTACTATGGTCAAATCAGGAAGGCGTTGTAGAGGCCGCAAATTTTGTCTCGCAAGGGTAGTTTTTTTAACGTGCAGCCGGCAAACGACTATACGGACCAACGGTTTTTACTTCCCTTCCGAAGAAAGTGCGTGATCTCACGACTTTCCACCTGAAAAAATCCTCGTCTTTCTCGGCCGGGATCGAATCCGTGTCCTCGAGCATCAGAGGCGATCACGCAACCACTGAGCCACCGTGGCCGATCGCTTGTTAGATGGTGCGGACTTTTCTGTCTCATCCTCGTCGTCACTCTCTGCTTCTTCATTTTCATTTCGACAATGCTCCATTATGTCGCCCATACTTAAGAGATCTTCAATGTAAGAACCAAAATAGGGGGCAGGTGTAGCTCGGTTGTCTCGCCTTTCTGAATGTATTGGTGGAGTTAAGCAACCTTGAGCGCGGTTAACAACAGGTTGGGTGACCGCCTGGAAACGTCCATCGCCCCCCCGTGCTTCGGAGGGCACGTTAAGCCGTCGGTCCCGGCTGCTACTGTTTCCTGTGGCAGTCGTTAATTGGGGATAGTACAATAGACTCAGAGAGTCGCAGTGCTCTGGTTTCTAGTATAACCACTTCGGTTTTCCTGTATAACCACTTCGGTTTTCCTGTATAACCACTTCGGTTTCTCGTTTAACCACTTCGGTTTTCTTGTATAACCACTTCGGTTTTCTTGTATAACCACTTCGGTTTCGTGTTAAACCACCCCTTACAGTTCATTAAACATTAAGAACCAAAATAAAAAAATTTTCACCTTTTTTCTTCCCTTTTCTTGGAACGAATTTCTTCATTTTTTTCGTATCATCCAGGCTGTGGTAAAAGAAGTTTCACATTAACGATCAATTTAATATAGAAATGCTCTATACACGGGGCCGGGACCAGAGAAAATTCCATATTACGCGGAATTTCATAATAACAGGTTTCGTAATAACAGAGTTCGACAATAGGTTCTTTTAACACCGAGAATTGGACCCTTAAACTTCCTAAGATATGAGAACTTGAACTTTTATATGCCAAACTCTACAGGGTGTCCCAAATTGATGTATACACTCTTTGAAACGTTATAATTCAGCAACGAAATGAGATAGAATTACATATAAGGTTTGCTGTATTTTATTCCTTAAACTTCCTTAAGCCCGTACATGTTCAAAATGTCCACCTTCTGGGTCGCCGTCATTTAGTGCGTGAAATGTAAGGCTTCCATTTTTGACCTCGTAGAATTCGACGAACACTGGATTTGGCGATACCAATTTCGCGAGAGTATTGTCTCACTGACTTCTTTGTGGATCGTGCAAAAAACCTCCATGACGGCATCAACACTCTCGTTATCAGTGGAACTTCTCTTTCTTTCGCACCGACCTTTCAACACATCTTTTACCGTTCCTTCGGCTTCAAACTTGTCTCGGAGTTTTGTTATTGTTACCTTTGTTGGCGGTGGTGTACCAAATTCAATTCTCCAACGTCGTTGAACCTCAATAACATTCTCCACTTTCTAATCACACTTACGTTCATCGAATGAAAGTCTCACCGCCATATTGGTTTATAAACAAATAAACAACAATGAACGTGTTGTTATGCTTTCCAGCGCCGTCTGGATCATACACACCAAACCTTATACTGTATTTCTATCTCATTTCGTTGCTGAGCTATAACGTTTCAAAGAGTGTATACAGCAATTTGGGACACTCTGTATCATACTAATAAAAGGAAAGTGGATCTTTAGAGGATTTTTTCCACGCCATACTTCCGATAATAATAAATATAGAAAAATTTTCTTTAATGGTTTCCTCTATCAAACTGTATTAACTATAAGATCCTTGTGACAAGTTACTTACCGGGTATGTAAAAGAAAATCAATTGGAGCTTAATTTTTTACTTACTTTCCAATACCCATTGGAGCGCTGCATTTTTAAATAAATAAATAAATAAATAGGCCATTAAGCAAACCCTCTTCCAAGAGCTGCGGATTTTTGGGCAACTTCTATGGAATCCCCGGAGTGTTGCAGAGAAGCTTCACAATCATTCAATTAACGTTTTCTTCATACAGGGTGATTCAGGGTGTTGTAAAAGAGTATGGTAGATAGAGAGTACTAAAACAAACATTTTTTTAAGCTGTGTGTGTGTGTCCTATCTCGCTTCGGTACGGCGTTACAATTGTTACAAGTGTTTTGACTATTTGCCATTTATCTGTTGTTTTTAGGTTCATTGAAAGCTGAGCCACTTCTTGTGGGGGACATCTGAAGACCCTAGTGTATGCCACACTTTTAGATCATGTCGATGTTCGTTTTCTACGGATTGTTGACGTAACACCACGCGTACAACACGGGTGCGGCAGTCATTGCTTCGGCGTGTACAAAGGGGGCGTCAGTTCGAGGCACTTCTGCAATGCACACGTTGTTAAACGTAATTGTTTGTTGTTTTTTCAGTAATAGCTAAGTCATCATTCAAGCCACTGGCCCTTGCATGAATGGTTGCTGCAATTGAAAATCGCGTGAAAACTATTCCTTTAAATAACAGTGATAAAATAATGAAATCAAAATAGACATAGCCTTTACTAATGGATACAATCCTAAAATCATCGATAAATTAATTCACAAATACAAATACCAAACTTCCAGTAAACATAATCAAAAATTCTCTATGGATAGCTTCGTATATTTTGGAAAACAACAATGTAACTTCAACAACAGCTTTACGTCGTTAAAGTTTATTACGAGGCCAACGAGATAACAAGGCCTGGAAGCGAAAAAGCCACCTGACCAAGTCTCTCTATACCCTGTCTCAGCTTTAGTTTCGAGGCTAACGAGAAATACAGGCTCCGCCACTGAAAAGTCACCTGACCAAGATAGGTCTATTAACAATCCAATCTTCATTGTTTCCAACAAAGGAAAAAAACACTGATTGTTAAAATACAAGATGGAAACAATGAAACAAAGGAAAAAAACACTGATCGTTAATAGACCTATCTTGGTCAGGTGACTTTTTCAGTGCCGGAGCCTGTCTTTATCGTTAGCCTTGCTTTAGTTGAGAGTGACGTCACGAGTGAAGCGGTTACAGTTCGTCCGCATGAACAAACAGTTCGAATAATTTTTCTATATAAAAAGTTCAAAATTCTTTCTGCAGACATATTTCATATTTTTCTCCTCGATATAATAAAAAATCGGCGGATAGAAAAGCCATTTGACGAAATTAAAAAAGAAAATTAAATGAAATCAGTTTGTAGTCGAGATTATTTGATTGTAAAATGGCGGCGTCTGGTTCCTACATGAAGAACGTGAAAGAGATGTGTCAGAAATGAAAGATGGTCCGATTTTCCACAAAGAGGGTTAAAATATCTTAAACATTAATTTAAAAAATTAAATCTGACAGACACCATTCGACTATTTTACTTTCGAGAAGCCACACGATTATAGGACGGTCTAACGTAGTACAAGGCTATGGTACTAGTCTAAACGGCGGAAGGATACAATGCTGTGCACTACATCTGTGACGTCACTCTCAACTGAAGCTGAGACAGGGTATAGGTGGTATTGCCAACACCGCCTAAAGAAAAAGCCTGTGCACGGAAACGTCATACATTGTTGCATCATCTAATTAGGGCATTGTTATTCGTATTTCTACCATTAATAAGCCCTGAATTTGCACTACTATGAAGATGTAACAATGTATGACGGTTTCCATGCAGAGGCTTTCTCTTTAGGAGGTGTTGCCCCGATACTGAAAAGTCACATAATAATCTTAGTCCAAGCAACAACGTAGCCTTCATTGTTTCCATCTTGTATTTTAACAATCAGTATATTTTCGTTTGTTGTTTGTTGGAAACAATGAAGGTTACATTGTTGCTTGGACTAAGATTATCATGTGACTTTTCAGTGTCGGGACCTGTCTTTTTAGTTGGCTGCGAGTTTATTATTGAATATAACGAAACCTAACCTAACCTAACATCATTTGACCCTCGAAAATGATGAAAATCGAAACGATTGTCGGGCCTTTGTATCTCGTTTTATGAAATTATTATTGCAGATATTTTATTGGATTATTGATGTTGAAATATATGTTTTACCCTTTCTTTATTTCCCACTTCTTTTAGTTTTACTCCAACATTTTAAACTCATATTTTAACCCTCATTTCTTAAGCCTCTTAAAGGGGGCCCTTTTCCTGAAACTCATGGCTTCCGCTACTTTCCTATACTCGCTCCCCGAGAAATTAATTTGTTGCTTGCGTACAACTATACACTGTACTGAACATGACAATATAGCTCCTCTAAAATAAATCAAATCCATCTATGGCACTACTACTTTTTAATCTTAAGAACCCAAGAAACCATTGGCAATATTGGTTATTCTCTTTAAAATATTATCTAAGCACTTCTGTGATTGGCCGATAAAGTCTTCATTCCTATCGCTTATGACGAAGCAAGCGCCAGCAGAGTAATTATTCGCCTCTTTATTTAGTGATAAGTACACATCTCCAAAATACATAAACACACACACACTTGTACATCTTCCTTAAGCAAAGGCAGTGCTCGGAGAGTTTGGCTTTCCAGTCCATTTGTTGACACAGCCATTCAAGTGGAGTTTCATTTATTCAACAACAACAGCAACACGAGGACTTCAGCGCTTATTTAATAAAGCATAATTCTTAATTCAAAAGTAACTTTCATGATTTTGAAAGCTGTAAATTAACCAGTTCCCTGCTATTCATGTCGGAGGCGCATTCACTTTCAATGATTTGCAAGGCCAACAACAATTGCTTCGCCATTAGCCCTCGTCCCTGCTCGCCAATGACGTCGTCATTTTTATGTGGCTAAATTAAAATTATTTATTATCAAAGCTCCAGATATAACCGCATTTAAAAGGATGATATCGGGCCATTTTACTCTTTTAGTTAACATTATTAAAATTTATACAATAATTTGTCTTCAGTTTTATTTATTTAAACCCATAAATATTCTTTTTACAGAAGGGCCGCTCTGTAAGTAATGCAACACGTTGTTAATTTCGGCCAATATTTTTTGGAAAAACAAAACATTTCATGTGTAACATCGTTTCACCTTCCCATACGACCTTATATTTATATATTTCATCATCTTCCGATAGGTGCCAGGGATGTAGTTAACACTCAAACTGAAGGCTGAGTAGCATGCATCACAAATAAAACGCAATAGCTTTTGACAGAAAATGAGACCCCATAAACTGCGCACAGAATGATTCAAATTAAAGTATCCCTATTTCCTATTCAGAGATCTGCAACAGGGTGACCGGAGGCCAGTTTATTAGGAACACCCATGACTATGCATATCCGTTGGCATAGTAATTGCTACGTATCAGTTGGTCACGTGACAGTCGGTACCAATGTAAAGCGAGAACACATCTGTCAACTGCAAGTGGTTTGACCGTCACCATGGGGCAAACAAAGGATCTAAGCGACTTCGAACGAGGGATGACAGTTGGTGCCCAGCGAGGTGGACTGAGTATTTACGAAACCGCACGTATTTTAGGATTTTCCCGAACAAACATTTCAAGGGTTATATCGGTGGAAGGATGGATCATAATACTGTTCCTATTAACTAAACAGGTGGTGGCCTTACAGTATAACAGAGGGACATCAGGAGTTCCAACTAGTTTCGCCATTTATTCCCGGCTTTGTCAAGGATATACAGCAAGAGGCATGCAAGCCTTTATATATACAGAACAGTGGTACAAGCAATGAGCGTAAATACATACAAGAACCAATAGGATAAAAAGCAAGGGGGCCAATGAGAAAAAGGACGTAATGGCCAGTAGAATAAAATAGAATAAATACAAAACTTTTTAAGATACACAAAAGAGAAGTTATACAGAGATGGTGCGTTTAACGCGGACCGAAAAGAGAACATATCCGGTTGTCCGAAGACAAGAGAATTAACATAAAAAAAAACATAATAAAATAAAGGGGTAAGAAACTTACAAATTGCAGAAGAAACATAAAATAAAGAAAACGAGAGAAAATCATAGTAGATCAGATAAAGAACTAAGTATAGAAAACACGTTAAAGTCCGTCTGGCAATTGAGAAGCAAGTGTGGGGTGGACTTCTTGGCCTTAAATATTTCGATCGCTTCGAGGGTAGCAGTTTTTTCAGGTTTATTACAGATGTGCAAGACAGACATAACCTCTTCTTTTGTCTTAAAAGTGTGTCCGTAATCTGCGAGATGGTTTGCATAGTGGGAGACACGGTCCCGTTTTCTATACGAGTCAAGGTGTTCCTTGAATCGCAATGCAAGATTGCGGGTCGATAATCCCACATAGAACTTATCGCAAAACGCACAATTCAGGCGGTAAACTCCGGATTGGGAATATTTGTCGGCGGTGACGGAGGTGGGCGGGTTCAGGGTGCGAGCAGCTGGGGTTGGAGTACGAAATGATATACGGAGGCCAAGGGACGATAAGAAATCGGAAAGCTGGGAGAAATTAGGTCCCAGATATAGTAAGGACGTCCACTTTTTAGTTTGGGGCGAAACAGGAGGTGGGGAGGAGAGAAGGGCCCGTCTGCGGCGGTGAAGAATGCGAGAGAATGTGGAGGTCGAATATCCATTGGAGTGGGCGAGGTGACGGATTATGCGGAGTTCTGAAGATCTGGATAGGGGGGATAGGGGGAGCTTCAGGGCACGGTCGATTAGGAATCTCAGTGAGGCTTGTTTGTGGGTGGCGGGATGTGAGGAGGAATGGTGTATTAAGTTGGAGGATGTGGTCGGTTTACGGAAGACAGAAAAGGAGAAGCGGTTAGTGTGGGGATTGTTGGTGATGAGGATATCAAGGAAAGGGATGGACCGGTTAGTTTCTAGTTCAAAAGTGAATTGGATATGGGGAGAGAAGGAGTTAAAGGTGTTAACAATATTAGTGGGAGTAGTGGATCGGGAGTCAAAAAGGATGAGGATGTCATCGACATATCGGAAATATGCGATGACGGAGGAATTATTGAGGAGGGGGGTGACGTGTGTTAATTCCAGGTGCTGTAGGAAAACCTCAGACAGAAAACTGCTGAGTGGGAACCCCATTCCTAGCCCTGTGGGTTGGGAATAGTAATAGTTGTTAAAGGAGAAATAGTTCTGGGAAGAAATTACAGAGAGGATATTTAGCACACGGATGAGCACCTCTCCCTTATGTCCCTTGATATCACCAACTTATACACTAACATCCCTGTCACCCCCACCCTTTCTATCCTACAGTGTCTGTTACTAGCCGCGTCTTTCCCTGCACCCGATACTATTGACCTACTAGCTATCCTCTCTGTAATTTCTTCCCAGAACTATTTCTCCTTTAACAACTCTTACTATTCCCAACCCACAGGGCTAGGAATGGGGTTCCCACTCAGCAGTTTTCTGTCTGAGGTTTTCCTACAGCACCTGGAATTAACACACGTCACCCCCCTCCTCAATAATTCCTCCGTCATCGCATATTTCCGATATGTCGATGACATCCTCATCCTTTTTGACTCCCGATCCACTACTCCCACTAATATTGTTAACACCTTTAACTCCTTCTCTCCCCATATCCAATTCACTTTTGAACTAGAAACTAACCGGTCCATCCCTTTCCTTGATATCCTCATCACCAACAATCCCCACACTAACCGCTTCTCCTTTTCTGTCTTCCGTAAACCGACCACATCCTCCAACTTAATACACCATTCCTCCTCACATCCCGCCACCCACAAACAAGCCTCACTGAGATTCCTAATCGACCGTGCCCTGAAGCTCCCCCTATCCCCCCTATCCAGATCTTCAGAACTCCGCATAATCCGTCACCTCGCCCACTCCAATGGATATTCGACCTCCACATTCTCTCGCATTCTTCACCGCCGCAGACGGGCCCTTCTCTCCTCCCCACCTCCTGTTTCGCCCCAAACTAAAAAGTGGACGTCCTTACTATATCTGGGACCTAATTTCTCCCAGCTTTCCGATTTCTTATCGTCCCTTGGCCTCCGTATATCATTTCGTACTCCAACCCCAGCTGCTCGCACCCTGAACCCGCCCACCTCCGTCACCGCCGACAAATATTCCCAATCCGGAGTTTACCGCCTGAATTGTGCGTTTTGCGATAAGTTCTATGTGGGATTATCGACCCGCAATCTTGCATTGCGATTCAAGGAACACCTTGACTCGTATAGAAAACGGGACCGTGTCTCCCACTATGCAAACCATCTCGCAGATTACGGACACACTTTTAAGACAAAAGAAGAGGTTATGTCTGTCTTGCACATCTGTAATAAACCTGAAAAAACTGCTACCCTCGAAGCGATCGAAATATTTAAGGCCAAGAAGTCCACCCCACACTTGCTTCTCAATTGCCAGACGGACTTTAACGTGTTTTCTATACTTAGTTCTTTATCTGATCTACTATGATTTTCTCTCGTTTTCTTTATTTTATGTTTCTTCTGCAATTTGTAAGTTTCTTACCCCTTTATTTTATTATGTTTTTTTTTATGTTAATTCTCTTGTCTTCGGACAACCGGATATGTTCTCTTTTCGGTCCGCGTTAAACGCACCATCTCTGTATAACTTCTCTTTTGTGTATCTTTAAAAGGTTTGTATTTATTCTATTTTATTCTACTGGCCATTACGTCCTTTTTCTCATTGGCCCCCTTGCTTTTTATCCTATTGGTTCTTGTATGTATTTACGCTCATTGCTTGTACCACTGTTCTGTATATATAAAGGCTTGCATGCCTCTTGCTGTATATCCTTGACAAAGCCGGGAATAAATGGCGAAACTAGTTGGAACTCCTGATGTCCCTCTGTTATACTGTAAGGCCACCACCTGTTTATTTCAAGGGTTACCAAGACTGGTTAAACAACCAAAAAACAACCAGCTAGAGACAAACCTGTGGTCGCAAACGACTCGTCGATCCAAAGGGGGAGCTTAGGGTGGAAATGCTTGTTCGTGCGAATAGAAACATCACGACTCGTCAACTAACCGTGGAGTACAACAATGGACCGCAGAATAAATGCACGGAAGTGCAATCGAGCCTTTGAACCTCTGGAAGTCTGCAGACCGGAAGGGGATTTCAAGTGGCTGATTGTTGACTTATACCATCAATTTCACCCACTGGATATCAAGAAGCTGCCTAGTTTGCAGCTGCAGCAGCCAATTCGTTGTGCGAATTGACCGGGGACGCCTGAGTGTGAATTGACCAACACAGCAAACTTTCGCGATTCAAAGGTGTTTACTAGTAAGCCTCTGACGGCAACAGTCTGCTTTGAGAAGCCTTTATTATTGTTGTTCTTGTTTTGGAAAACCAAACTCGGATCAAGCCCAGAAGCTAAGTCCCAGAGGCGGACCCAATGGGCTCAAATGCAAAGAAGGAATAAATTACGTATTAATATTGAGGTGTACGAATTTCCTTACTATGTGACAATTGTTTAGGATCGTGGCTTTCCGTTAGATTTTATATAAGTGTGAATTTAAATTCAGAATTCATAGGCTTTTGTGTATTGAGTGTGGAATAATTTTGGTGGCAAAAAGAACGACAAGAACAATGTGTAGCTGGTAACTCCCCAAAAGCGTTTTATGTCGTGTGCAAGATATTTAGGGATTTTTTTCAGTATGTCTTTTGTAAACTATGTATACAGGATGTAACGTAATTCAGGGACAATAAGTACCTAGCGTGATCCTTTGCATGATTACAAACTTAAAGTTCCTTATGTAAAATGTTCAAAACTCAAATGTTAAGGGTCTAAACATCACGCGAAGTTTGCTGAAAACCTGTCGAAAACGTCATTTAATCTCAACAATTGCCGCCGATTTAATTGTAATCGCCCCTTTGGATGTAATGAACTGCTGGTGCGGAAAGTTCATAAATGACGTACCGACGCAATTTAAATTTTGAGTTTTCGACATTTTCGATAAGGAACTTTAAGTTTATAATCAAGCAAAGAATCACGCTAGGTACTTATTGTCCCTGAATTACGTTACACCCTGTATTGGGGATGTAGGTCATTTTGTTTTGCTAATCTATGAGTATTAAGTCTGGTCTGTTATGATTATAGCTCTGTCAAAATATAGTTTACGTGTGATGATCTCTACGGCAGTGTCTGGGATATATTTATTGCATGGAGTGTTGATATCCCTAAGCTTGTGTATCTTAGCTAGATGTTGATGTATGGTGCTGGCTACCTGCAATATGCCATTTCCTGCAAGCTCCACCAGTCAAAAGTGCTTTCTGTATCTTTTAGTTTTAATAACCTGGTCTTGTATGCAAGCTTGGTTTCTTCAGTTCCTCCAAAGAGAATCGCTTCACTCAACCAAACATTCGAAGTTTTTTTTGTCGACGGTGCGGCTGATTGAGATCAGAAGGATGTCTACAATGGAGTTACTTTCAGAGCCATGATTGAAGTTTAGTGCATGTTGTAGCAACGTTATAGGTGTTCTGTATGCTGCTCAGATTTAAAGATGTGTATTGTATGAGCCATGCAGATTACTTTGTGCAATGGTGATGTATATTGTTTGAGTAAAAAAAAATTCTGTGTGGCTGAGTCTGTTTCTTGTGTAGATCTATTATATCAACAAGACCTCTGCCTGCCTCTGAATGAGACAAGGTGAATCTTTCAATAACTGTGTGTGTGTGGATAATGCTTTCTGTGCTCTATAAGCAGTTTACATTATTTCCTTTCAAGTCCCTCTGGGGGGGGGGGGGTTCTTCCCTTCTTTTTCTGGGGGGGGGGAGGGAGGGTGGTCCGGGTTTGGCTTGGTAGCCAATGTTATTCTGAATGACTATGGTTATATGTTGACTTTATTTTTTTATTAATTATTTATATTTGTAGTTATTTTATTTTATTTTATTTTATTTTGAATGTAAAGTTTTGTTCTCGATTACTTTTTCTCCTTTTGTGTTGACCAATCGGGACGAGTCTCTCTGCTATATCCTGATTGGTCATATGCTCTTGTATCACTTGATTACTTTGCCCGTGATGATGACGTAAGTCGAAACGTGTAGGCTCATATTAAATTTTTCCATTATTGCTATATCTAGATTCTTTTAGAAAGATATTGTTTAGTGAGTGCGTTCTTTATGGGTTTGTGGTCCAGAAGCTTGGCTTGTTTAATCCTAGATATTTGTAAACTTAACCCTTTTTTATAGCAGCAATGTGACCTGGTTATTATTATTAATATTAAATGAGAAAAAATAGACAGGCTAAGCAAGCACTTGTCGAAAGAGAAACAAAGTACTTTATTCCGTGTGATTTCTCTGTGTGCCGACAAGGAGTCAGAGAATACAGTCACTTCTTTTCCTCTCTAATGGCCTCTACCTGAAACACGAAGCACTGAAATGTCATAAGATCCACTCTTCATCTGAAAAAATTGATCTCCATCTAATAGAGTGGAGTTCAATATGGCGGCCAAGTTCGTCTCATACCACATCTATTTCTCAACACTTGTGTGCATGTTTAATCGTCTTGTCCGTTTCAGAAGTAAAAGGTTCTACTGGAAGTTTTGGATCACCCATTATATCGTTAGATAGAATGTGCGCGCAGGAAATGGTACAAAGTAACTTAATAGCGAAAGCGTATCTTACAGTGTCGATGAATATTTGCGATACTTTTTAAGATCACAAGAAGCGCTTTTAGCTTTATGGAGGTCATTGTAACAAATTTCTGCATCTACGTAGAAAGTTCATCAAAATTAATTAGCGTCCTGTTCTTCTTGCTTTCGATTCGCCATCGAGACAAGAAAGAGAACGCCGTCGTTGTCGAGAGGACTATACGCGAGTGATTTACGTGCGCGGAATTTAGTCGTTGTCGGATGACATCCGATACAGTGGTTCCACGAATAAACGATGATTAATGTGAAACGCAAAGGGGAGAGAGATGGAACATCATCCTTTCTATCAGTCTCCCCCCGCCCTTTTATCTCTGCTCTGCGAACAAAAGCTTCCGCTTCATCTTTGAACGAGCCACGATAGGTTGCGCTCAGCCTAAGATTCCTTGTCATCGGGCTGATCCGTGCCGAGAAACGGCACCATAAACTGATTGAAGATAGACCGGAGGAGGGGGTGTTGAGGGGCCTGGTTGGAGGGGAGCCTTGCCTCTTGGAAGTCCTATTGGCCGGAACTCGTTTGCACTCAACGTCTTCCGCCGAGTCTCAGAGCCCGAGTAAAAGTGTCGTAAACGCGGCTCGTGCAACTGAGACAGACAGGCTACTCCCTCCTCTATCTCTCATCCTCAAATATCGACTCCTGGAATTAACTTTTAGATCGCAAAGAAACGCTTTTTTTTATTAAAGAACATATAAAACTATTCGACCTCGCGTGCTCTTGAAGCGGCTTCTTAATGAAAGGGTCATTTGTTAGAGGATCCAATTTCATTTTTTATTATCCTCCCGAGTTAAAATTTAAAGTTTCTCTCTGAGCATATTCATAGACAGAGATCTGAATCTTAAAATCTTATCTGTTTTAATTGGTAACTATTAACAATCTAATACCTAATAACACGTTCAAGCGTTCTAATGGATTTTATCAGCACGTGTAATTCGCAGTGCGAACTTTACTCTTTCTCCATTTACTTTTCGAGCCACTTGCTGTTTAGATAGCAAACGTTCATCTTACATGACGTGTACTTCTCTTTAAAGTGGAGATATGTCTACAAATCTAACACTGGTTCTCATGTCCTTCAATCATCGTGTGATGCAATAAAGTAGAAAACCGAATGAAGACAAGGAAACAGCACTACGGTAACTTTTATTATAAGCCGACGTGTTTCGATATATTCACCATCATCACGGGGCATAAGCCTTATCTGGAAAGTACACCGACAAAACTTAAAACAAAAAATCGACCAGTTTTTATAGCTTTTATTGGAATTCAATTAAATTTTCCGTCGGGTCATTCCGTATCAATAACCCAGGCCACGTCACCCACCTCTTCAGATTTTGACAATTTTTTTTACATTTTTCTATTACCAAACCATGAGACCATGCCAAACTTTTTCGATGTAAATCAAATACTTTCGGAGCTATAGGGTGTCAAAATTTAAGAAAATTAGGCGTTTTAGATATTTTCGCAGCTCCGCGATGTCCGTGGCGCTTGTTATAAAAAAATCATAACTCAGTCAAAAATGAAAATTTCAATACCATTTTTTACTGTGTTGTGTACGATATGCCAATTCTAGAAAAAACCAGCCTGTGTTCCTATTTTTATATGTAAAATTATTAAAAAATAAAAACAACGATGTTTTTGAATTTTTTTAATCGGTGAACATATTTTTTTCAAAATTCGATTACAAGGCGAGGCAGAATACTAGGTAACCACAAAAGTTCTTGCCGTTTTTAATTCCGGAAAACAAAATGATGTACACAAAAAGTAGCGTATAGATAGTCCCCAAAGTAATCCCCATTGGCATCCAGCACCTTCTGCCAACGTGTCTCCAGTTGATCAAATCCCTGGCTGTAAAACATGCCTGTCTTGGGCTCAAAGAAGTCTGTGAGCGCCTTTCGCAGGCCTTCCTGCTCCCCCCTCCCCCCCCTGATAGATTTTGGACTACACTGTACACTCATTTGCATATCTTCTATCACTTCCTTTTATGGCAACATAAAAACGGCAAGAACGTTTGTGGTTACCTAGTAGTTACCAAGGTGTTTTTTTAGGGTTCCGTACCCAAAGGATGACAACGGAACCCTATTACTAAGGGTGTGTCTAAAAAGTCCGACCGGTCGCGACCGGTCAAGCCCGTCGCAAAGCTCGTTTTGGAGCCACCTGTGACTGACTCGAAATTTCGACTATATCTGACAGACGCGGGAACGATGCAGGCATACATAACTGGCTTTATTCATTTTAAATTTTCTGCCGATTCGGACGACCCTAGATTCATAAAGTAACGACCGGTCGCGATGAGCGTTTTCATAACGCGATCGGAGTCCAACGCCGGTCGCGGTCGGTTGCCTCGGTGAGTAGAATCAAAATGGCGGACGAAAGTAGAAAATTCAAGTGTTCGAGTGCCCGATACGTAATTAATATATTTTGGAGAAAGGGGATGGCAAAATATGATGAGGAACCTTGCTGCGACGCCATTTTGAATGCTCACCCATGAACGAACAAACGGAAGCAAACGGCCGCCGATCGTACCACGTAATCTGTTGGCTACCGGTCGGACTTTTTAGACACACTCTAAGACTCCGCTGTCTGTCCGTCCGACCTTTTAAGGGCTGTATCCTTTGAACGGTAATAGGTAGCCAGTTGAAATTTTCATAGAATATGTGTTATTATGGCAGTTTGTCGAACAAATAATAAAAAATGTAAAAAATTTAAAAACAATAGGGAAGAAACTTTTTTTGTCATTTTGAAATAATAATTTCAGCAATTAAGAATACTGGTGAAATAAAAAAACTAACAATGTAAGTTGTGTTTGATTGTTAAGATGTTTGCTTGTTCAACGAATTTAATTCCAGCTCTGTTGAATTCAAAGCTCTAAACTGTAGACAGAGTTGAATTTACCTGAACAAGACACAAATGTCAAAAATGTCAAAAAGCGGTGACGGAAAACAGCAAAACTTCACGTTGGCAAAACAAAATGGAATATGAATATTTAATCTATGGAACACGCTTGGTGATCTGTTAATTTAATATTTGAAAACTTTTTTGTTCAAAGCGCTTATTACAAAGCAAACAATATAAGAAGCGCGCGAATTTAATTTAAGGTCATATATTTTTAATTTATGGTCAAGAGCTGGTTATGATAAATTGCCGGCATTGAGTTAATCTTTTACCGAATTGAAGCAGTGTTAAATTCACGCCCCTGATATTCTAATATTTGAAAACTTTAATGTTCAAGAGGTGTCTATGTTAATTTGTCGGTATCGAGATATGTAAGTGCGGAGAGTTGCCATGAAAAGTTTTTGAACTTTCAGTTTGATTTCCAATACTTTTCCAAAGTAAAGAATCTAAACAGTGCGCGGGAAGTTTTAATTTAAGGTTAACAGACTAATTTACTAACGACTAATTTGCCGGTGTACCTACTTATTTTATAAATTTCGACACTTAAACCATTATAGATTATAAGCCTATAAAAGCCGAAATCGAACACAGTGCGACACTCTCCAGAACCGGGCATATTTTGGTAAATATACAGGGTATTTTTGAATTGAGTACAGATTTTTTGGGAGATGATAGAAGAGGTCCTTAGAAGTATTTTTTGTCATATGAACATGGGATCCCCGCAGCTCCGTTTACTTACAATGCTGCATTGAACAATCAAATGACACCGGGACGCAGTGTGCGTTGGTAGGCCTAGATTATTTTATTTTTAACAATTAACACAAGCAATCTACTGTATGACCTTTACAGTAATTGTTCGAAATGACCGCCATTTGCTTCATAGCACAATTCGCAACGCCTTATGATGGATTGATGTACGCGTTGAAACAGTTGATTTGCACGGCCGCTGATGTCACTTGCTGCCGCGACAACACGAGCCGCCAATTCTTCTTCGGTATCTACGGGTTCGGAGTACACCATTGATTTTATGCTTTCCATAAAAAAAATCCATCGGTGTGAGATCTGGCGATCTCGGTGGCCAAGCAACTGGTCCGCCACGACCAATCCAACGACCAGGATATGTCTCATTTAGGTAATCTCTAACTGCTCTTGTGTAATGCGAAGGTGCGCCGTCCTGTTGAAACCACATCAAATGTCTGGTCATTAGTGGAACATCTTCAAGAAGACCAGGGAACTCCTCCTTCAGGAAACCAAGGTATGTTTGCCCGTTAAGACGGCATGGTAGGAGATATGGCCCAATCAGGACATTGTGAATCATGCCAGCCCAAATATTCAACGAAAAACGATGCTGAAAACTGTTAACATGGTTGCACATGGGTTGACATGAGACCACAGATGACTATTGTAGCTATTGAACATTCCCTCTCGCGTAAACGTTGCCTCCTCTGTCCACAAAACCATAGAAGGAAAGTCTGGAATCCTATTCTGTTGTTGCATAAACCATTCCGCGAAAGCACGCCGGGGACCACGATCATTGGGACATAATTCCTGCACCTTTCGAAGCTTGAACGGATGTTGCAGGTTGTCATGTAAAATGTTCCATACAGTTGTATGACTGGTATTCAAAGCAGCTCCGACCGCGCGAGTATTTGTCGATGGATTTCGGTTAAACCTTTCCAAAATTCTCTAATTCAGGGGAGCGTAACCACCGACGACGTCCACGCTGATGATTATCATGAGCGAATGCGCCTGTTTCTCTTAGACGACGATCTACTGCACCAAATGTTCGTGAATTGGGAAGAATTCTGTTGGGATAACGTTCAGCATACAAACGCCTTGCACCATCCATGGTACCAGCAGCACCGAGACGATTGTACCATGGTACCAGCAGCACCGAGACGATTGTACCATGGTACCAGCAGCACCGAGACCATCCATGTCTGCATAATCATTCCATGTAAAACGATTCATACTGTTTGTTTAACTTTACACATGTAAAAAGTACATCAAGTGAACTTTTTAAAACAAATCTTTACCTACTGCTTTCCCAGAATGCGATTAGTTCATTACATATGGACTAATCGTATTTTACAAAGGGGTTGGATACCATGGTTTAATATCCTCAATTAAATATATTTATTTTAATAACTTGCTGTTGAAATTCTACTGCCAAAGAAGTCCGTATAATTCCATGAGAGCTAAAAAATTATTTTCAGTTTTTAATATTCAAAATTATTTTCTTATACTTTAATGAATGGCTATCAGACATAGGTGCACGATGATAAGTGTGGACTTTTCCAGGCAATTCTTTAGACATGTGCCTGTGTTATTGCGCTCATAGAAGGCTCGATCCAGTCTTTATTGTTGTTGACATCATTGGTGGAAATACGATTAACAATGCCCTACTGAGGTGGTGTAACAATGTATGTCATTTCAGCGCCCAGGTGGCATTGGTTTTACATGCGCTAATTATAGCAGAATAGCTGTAATTAGCGTCGGAAAGAGCAGTCATGTACCTTTCCCAGTAAGGTCTGATTTTAGGAGACATTTTCTCATGACATTTACTGTTTTTAAATGAAGCACAACAATGTGGATGTAATATCATCATGTTACGTGCTTTCTTGCACGTGCATGTGATCCGCCACGTTCACACAATAAATCGTTACCAAGGATCGTAATCAACCTTCTGTTCGTCTTTATTTTTTTAATAAGATGCTTAAAAGTTTGATGTTAATCACCATTTAAAAATCCACCTCCGAACAGTCGGCAGCGCTTTAAACAAGAACATTTATTGAGGAAGCAGGAAGAACGCATTAGGGCTTTTAGTCATAAATTGTCACTGTCCTGGTCGTTTCTGAATCTTCAATTATTCTTTTTATTTTAAAAAATTATTTCGAGTAGGGTGTGTAGGGGGGGGGGGGGTAAAGGAATTCCTGTCGTCTAAATTTGAATGGAAGGAAATGGAATTGTTTGAAATGTAGAAAATATTACTTCCGCTCCAAGGTTTCATTTGAAGAGGATCGATGGCGTTTGAAGAAGGAAACGTGTGGAGAAAAAGAATAAAAATATTAAAAAAAAATTTTTATTCCTCCTCGCTCTATGCCTCCTCCTCTTTAGTTTATTTTCAATTCTTCTCTTATTTCCCGCTTGATTTCCTGTTGTTAAAAAAAATCCCCGACCCCCACCTCTCTTTTGTAATTTTTTTTAATACCTTGTCTTGATTGGACAGCTTAGTCTTCTCTTGGTCGCTGCATGATGTTAATAAAAAGCAAACTCAACTGCGAGCATTAAATTTTAATGTCAAATAACCTTGTAACTAATTGCTTCATTACGGGGAACCTGCTTCAACGATAGTCTCGTTTTGTGTTCCTGCTTCTTCTTCGTCTTTTTTTGAAACGAGTAACCTTCGAATGGAATGAGACGTAGCATCAATTACCCGATGTAGAATAACGCAGCGCGTTAACACTTGATAAGTCTCCAAAGGGATGGGCGACCTCGCTACAGCGAAGAAGAATGGCCGCCGCCCAAGAATTCGACGCATCGTCGTAATGAGAGGATTTTTCATTAAGTGAACTGAATGTAAAGCGAAAAGAGCCCTACCTGCCTGCCTTATTTTTTTCTCTTTCTTTTTTGGCTCTGTTAAAGGATAATGATGTTGAGAGTATCGTTCTTGGATGTACGCTAGTTCCAGGAGCAACAGTCATTTGGAAACATTATCTTAAATTGAAAGTGAATGGGAAAGAGATCGGCCGGCCGATAGAAGGCAATTCAAACGCAGCCCCATTTATTTATTATTAGAAGAGAAAGGGAATTTAAACAGAAACGTTTAAATTAAGTTGTGGATTTTTTCCCTCTTTCTACCTGGCTTAGTTTACAAAAGAATGAATTTAAAAGGACGAAAGGCGTGTAATAAATTATCAAACATTTTGTTTACACCAGTCTAGAAATTTAAATTAAGAAATGCGCGTCCGCACTAGCTCTTTCCTATCCTTCAGTTTGGAAAGAAGATTTTTAAACGGCTCTCTCAAAGAAGATTTTTAAACGGAGCTAATAAGCAAACAGATACGAGCAAACTGAATGAAAACAAGACAACCTTATTGAGGAGAACAATAACAAGACACTCCGTTTACATGTGATTACCATGGTAAATATTTTAGAATGTTTCAAAACCCTATCAAATTAAAAGTTAAGATGAGATTAAGTAAAGAAAGAAAAGAATCTCAACAAATATATAATAGAAACAGGTTGGTTATAATTAATCTGACCCAATTCAGACCATTCTAGAACAAGTACTACTCATCGGATTTTGATAAAATTTTGTATATACCTTACATGGACCATGGGGAAGAGATCTCTGCAATAAGAGAAATTAGTTCAAATGGTGACTACCACGGCAGCTTTGTTATACAGGGCGTTTCAAAATGAATATCTTTGTTTTTAGGCTTCATAATATTTATTACATTTAACTTACAATTATAAATAATACATCAAATGAAAGAGCAACTTAAACATTTTTACTAATAAGTGTTCAATATGAACACCGTTCGTCACACGGAACACATCAAGTCGATAGGGGACTTCTTCCCAAACCTTGATCAGTGTGTCTGGAGTAATTGTTGCAACAACTGCTTCAATCCTGTTTCTTAAGTCGGGTAGGTCGGCTGGTAGCGGAGGCACATACACATTATCCTTTATGAACCCCCAAGGTAAAAATCGCATGGCGTCAGATCGGGTGACCGTGGAGCCCATGCGAAACAAGCTCAGTCATTCGGCCCCTTGCGGTCAATCCAGCACTCGGGTACAACGACGTTTAACCAATCGCGTACTGAGGTATGCCATAGGTATAGCAACAAAGCTGTTGGAATTGCTCTTCATTTGATGTATTATTTATAACTGTAAGTTAAATGTAATAAATACTACGAAGCCTCAAAACCCCATATTCAATCACAGAATGTATTTAACGTGTGTCCATCATCATCAATCACATGAGAGCGCATAACAGCGTATTCAATAGTAGTGCGAGGGATTTCAGCAACATGGCGTGTAATGCTGGCTTTCAACTCAGGCAGCTTTCTAATTTCTCCTTTATAAATACATTTCTTCAGGAATCCGCACAACTAGAAATCGCAGGGATTGAAAGTCTGGTGAACGAGGAAGCAGGAATCCGGAAAAAACTCTGAAAACTACACGATCCTTCGCGAAAGTTACCACGACCTTGTATAGGGTGACAATTATTGAGCTATATGAAAAAAAAACTTGGTAACTTTTGAACAATGGGGAAGTTGCATGAAATTTAAAAAAATTTTTTTTCGATAGTTTAGATCACTAATATACCGGTATGGGTATTCTTTTTTTCTAATTGTGCGTAGTTTTTTTTTTTTTAAATTATTAAAGTTGACACCACCAAAAACGCTACGTCATAGCTCAAGAGTGATGTGACGTCACGCGCCATGAAAGCAGAAACCATGCCTATATCTTACGCTGCTTTTCATGATCTGTCTGCATAGAGATATATGTTAGATGCCTAACATCTATATCTATGATCGGTCTGTAATAAACATGTATGCTTACAATTATTATTTCATTCCTATGTATACAAACACTGAGTATAATAAGACAATAAAGCATTCATAAGGGCACCAAAACATCACGAGAGAAGAAATAAAAATAGATGAAAGTACTGAGGAGCGATACTCGGTGCGAAATTAACGTTGGTTTCCATGACCTCGTACTCGTATGTTATTTTCTTCGATTTTGAGTTAGCCGAAGAAGGAATGGACTAAAGCACATGGGATACAATTAGTTTTTTCGTCTGATTCTTCAGACGTAGCAGAACTTTGATCCGATTAAACTTTAAATTTCGCCCGGTTTCGATCACCTGTTCAAGTGTATTATTTATCCATGGATGTATCCATCTTATCTTTGTTTCGGTGATTATCGACTATTATCCTGAATTCCACAAGGAGAAATATAGACATGAAAATAAATAATAGAAGGACTCGTTTTTCGAACAAAATTTCGTGAGCTTCATTATTTATTATAGATAGTTGCGTTTTCATCTCTGCGGGGGGGGGGGGCCCCCCAACCGAAACGTCGGCGCTATGCCTTCATATGGTGCTGTAATTTTTAAATTATATCTGAAATATAAAAGACTTTTCGGGAGTTGGCAAAAAATTGTACAACCACCAGAAAAAATAAAAAGGGAAAGAAATGTGGGTAAAAGTAATAAGATAAAATAAATAAAAGACTCTTTGACCACAAAAAAAAACAACTTTTTGTTGTGGTCAAAGAGTCTTTCATTTATTTTATCTTACATCTGAAATGATCGATTTTATTAGTTCGAGGAGCTTTTAAACAACCTGTTTGACTTGTGTAGTATCAATGGGGAAGAATTTAGACATCAGAAGATACCACATGGCAGATTGTACTATCCACCCTAAGGCAGCAATTTTTAATGTTAACCTACGGGAGAAACTACAATTTTTTGCTCTGAATTAATAAAAATGGTGATGTTAAAAATATTAAATGTCTCACTATCTTTATTGATATCTATCACTTTTTCAGACGTTCTTATTTTTAATTAAAATGAATTTTTAAAATAAATTTGTAATAAAAATTTTAACAGAAGTGAAAATTTAACAATTTGCAACAGCTATTGCTTTCTCAAATTAAAAAATGCCAGGCTAAACACTTTTATGGAATTAATACGAGGCATGTTTTTTAAGTAAGTACCGTTTTGCGATTCCGCCGCCGCAGCGCTACGGTCGGCGTTCCGCGCATGCGCGCTGGTTAACTACATCTCTTGTCTACGCACTGACGCCATTACAGTCTGATTCTTCATTGTATACGTTGTTTACTGAGTGTTTAAGATGCCTCCGACAATCGTGAGTCCCGCCGATTGTGAAGTACGGGCTGTTATACGATTTCTTAGTGCTAAAGGCGTAAAACCGATCGATATTCATCGTGAGATCTGTGAAGTGTACGGACAAAACATTATGAGTGATGGAATGGTAAGGAAATGGGTGAGAGCATTTAAAGATGGCCGCACAAATGTGCATGATGAAGAACGGAGTGGGCGTCCTTCGGTCGTTAATGAAGATTTGGTGCAGAAAGTGGACGAAAAGGTGAGAGAAAACAGACGCTTTACAATTTCATCATTGTGCGACTGCTTTCCTCAATATTCTCGTAGTGTTTTGTATCGCATTGTTACCGAGAACTTGAATTACCGGAAATTGTGTTCACGTTGGGTTCCAAAAATGTTGACGGATTTGCACAAAACCCAACGTTTAGGCAGTGCATTGACTTTCCTTGAGCGGTACCACAATGAAGGTGAAGATTTTTTAGACCAAATTGTTACTGGTGACGAAACATGGGTGGCCTACGTCACACCAGAATCGAAACAACAATCCATGGAATGGCGACATTCATCATCACCCAAAAAAGTGAAGTTTAAGCAAACAATTTCTGCCAGGAAAATCATGTGCACAGTTTTTTGGGACAGAAAAGGAGTATTGCTAGTGGAGTTTCTGCCTCGTAATGAGACAATCAATGCAGCATCTTATTGTGAGACATTGAACAATCTGCGTCGTGCAATCCAGAACAAAAGACGTGGCAAGTTGAGTAAGGGTATCGTTTTGCTGCATGATAATGCCCGTCCACATGTGGCTAATCGGACCAAAGATGTCATCAAATCTTTTAAATGGGAAACTCTAGATCATCCTCCATACAGCCCTGATCTGGCGCCCAGCGACTACCATTTGTTCCTGCACTTGAAGAAACACCTGGGTGGTCAGCGTCTTCAAGACGATAACGAAGTCAAAACATTTGTGATACAGTGGTTAACAAGTCAGGCGGCAGAATTTTATGAGGAGGGTATTCAAAAACTGGTGCCACGTTATGACAAGTGCCTCAATATTCACGGAAATTATGTAGAAAAGTAGATTAAGGTACAGGCTTTCATGTAAAAATAAAATTATTGCGATATCTTTGCACGTCTTTTTTTAATTCCAAAACGGTACTTACTTAAAAAACATGCCTCGTAAATTATGTAGCTCAGCAAAATGATGTTTAAAAAAAAGCGGTATTTTTATGCGAATTTTCATAAGAAAATCCATCTGGCACTTAAAAAGACTTTTTTTTTAACAATTTTCGTTTATTATTGAATTTTAATAAATCTTTGAAAACCGAATTGTTTCCCCTCGTACTTATAAAAAATTCAATTAAAACCGCCGTTTTCCCCATAGGTTATCATTAAAAATGGCTGCTTTAGGATGGGTAGTACAATTCGCCATCTGGTGTTTTGCTTGAGAAATGTAATACATTCTTCCCCATTTGTTACTGGATGGTTTAATTATACATTAAAATACGCGAAGAAATAACGGTATCGCTAAACAAGATGCCATTTAGGAGCTATCCCCTTTCCGCGCATGCGCAGTGGCAGAGCTGATCTACAAAGGCGTGTGTTTCAATGGCGTGTGACGTCACACGTCGTTTTAGTTTGGGGGAGTGGTTTTGCATTTTCAAAGTTAAATTTGATAGTTTTTTTAATACTTTTAAGATTGTTAATGGCGATTTTCATATTCAGCGTACCGAAATCTATATAAAACAGGCCTTCTTTTTAAAAAAAGAAATTCCATGCAACTTCCCCATTGGCGAGATTCAGTTAAAACTTGGCGGTTGAATGTAGGGCATGTCGGGATTTTGTTGAGCATGCGCACTCGTATTGTTGTTGTTGTCATTTTTCGTTGAAAATTTTAGAAAATGATCTCATCCCTATTATCCAAAGTGACCCAGATTTCGAAAAGATGTGGTTCATGCAGGACGGAGCACGACTCCATCGGACCAATAGAGTGTTTGAAGTCCTGGAAGAGCACTTTGGAGAGTGCATTCTGGCTTTGGGATACCCAGAAGCTCCTGGAATGGGAATCGCTTGGCCGCCATATTCTCCAGATCTCAACCCTTGTGATTCATTTTTGTGGGGAAATAGTAAAGACAAAGTTTACGCAAATAACCCCGGAACCATCGCTGAACTCAAAACAGCCATTCAGGAAGTCATCGAAAACATCGATGTCTCGACACTTCAGCGAATTTTGCCGAATTTTACTCTTCGTCTGCGCCACATCATAGCCATTGATGGCAAGCACATCGAACTTGTCATAAAGTATATCCGAATTTCTGTAGTTACTTTTAACATTTGAATAAAATTTTTGAACTCAGTAGTTTTAAAATATTGATTTTTTATTTCATATAGCTCAATAATGTCACCCTGTATGAAGACAGTGGTCTGCAGACACTGCCGTTCTTACAGCAGGAATGACTTGCTGTTGAAGGAGTTCACAGTACCGCGGACGCGTGACAGAGCATCTTTTAGGGTCGTGAAGAGAAATTTTCAAAGATCTCAGGAGAATATCAGCAGTAAATCCACACCATGCAATCACATAATCTAAATGCAGTGGCTGTTGGTGCAGAACATTGGGATATGAAGCTCCTCTGATTATTCACGGCTATATCTAAAGAAAAGTACGTCTCATTTGAACACCGAATATTCCACGGTTAAAAGTCATCAACAGCCATTCTTGCTAGAAATCGGAAAGCAAAATCAGTAGGCTTTTGGTGGTCTTGAAATTGTAGCCTTTACACAATGTGGATCTTATATGGATACTATTTTAAAATGAATCGCAGAATTTTTTCGTATTATCGACCAAGAAATCGACAACTCACGATCGAGCACTTGCTAAAGATTAACGCGAACTGGAAGTTCTGTGAACCACAACAGTAGTGACTTTTGCGAGAGTTTCGTCCGCAATCGGTTCCCGTCCTCGTTCTGGAAGTCCCCAGTCTCTTCAAATTTCATAATCATATTCTTCAAATCTTCGACATGGGTCTTTTTCGCAGCCCTTTTAAATGACGATAAAAACATTTTACCAGCAAAGTTGATCTTTCTTCTGTGAAGGCATGAATAACGGATAAAAGAAAGGTACGCACAATGATTTTCTGGCTCTGAATGCAGTCTTTTTTACAGGTCTGACTGATTTGCTAAAAAGATTTTGTGGACATTGCACCTGGCGGTCAAACTGAATGATTTTTTTTTATTGTGGAAATCTCTTCTCCATGGCCCATATAATCTAGACGTAGTAAAGATTTAAATAAAAATTGGTCAGATAATTTTTCAGTGCCGTCGCGTGCTTCAACCCGGCGCCAACAATGCTTACACGTGCAATAATAATGCAACGCTTTATTTGAGTTGGCTTTTGTATCATGTTTTTTGTAGACTGATGTCTAGCCTTAAAGTATCATGTTAAAAGGTCGAATTTTTCCGTGGAGTTTACCTTTAAAAAATCTGAATTGCCGGAGGTGACTTTACAGAGCCGTGCCTGTTTCTCTCTCAATCTTTGACTGAAGGGTTGGTTTTGTAATACTGAACGTCATGCATGCGTTGGACCTGCTTTACTCTCTCATGTCCGAATATTAATGGTAAGTGCTGTGTGTATGATGACCGGTAATTGAGGGGGGGGGGTGGTCTCGCTAGAACATTTAACGAAAATCTGTTTCTCTGGGATTTGATCCCTTCCCTTAGCAGTACAGAAGCGGTCAACTGAAAACAAGGGGCATTACGAGGCACGCACTTTAAAATGATAAATTTCCGAGATAAACGCCTCGGAAAGCCCAGTTTAGGTGTATCTCAGTGCCGCCATAGGTAGCTTTTCATAAACAATTTTGCCCGGTAATTAAGTTGACACCGTTGTCGCCGGAGTGCTGCCATAATGCCCAGTTAACGGACTTGTCGTTCGTCAGCCGATCGCCGGGGTTTGCAATTCGCCCCCAGAGTATACGTAATTTACTTTTCGCCTGTGAGATTTAAGCAGAGAGGTAGCGCGAGGGGGACGTCACGACCAGAAATTGAGTATGGAAATTCATAATTAACGTTGATGCCATTAGGTGACCCATTTGCATCGACTGAAAAGGGGGGGGGGTTCAAGATGTCCATAAAAGACGGCGGTTTTAAGACGCAATGCACTTAGCGAGAGCGCCGTGTTGTCGTGGCAACCGAGAGGAAAACGGATCCACCTGAATAGACGGTCAGTTCATGTCAAACGCTTAATTGTGAAAATGAAAACAAAAGTTTCGTTGAAATTGAAGTCTTGCAATAGAATCCTAAAAGCTTTTCTCTTTTTTGTTTAATGGGCTAGCTGCAATAATTGTGAGCAGCTCTGATTAATATTCCAAGTCGAAGTTAGTGTAGGTTGTCGGTCTGATCCAAATTGGGCGGGAAAAATCAATATTTCAAGGTTGGATCTGTTTCTAATCGCGCTTATTTGCCGTTCGTTTTCCCACTTTGTTTAAAATTTTACTTCACTTTCACCACACGCTATTCCCTTTTATCTTTCAAAAAAGTTTTAAGTAATTTTTCATGACCATTTCCTCGATATTTTTCGCTGGGCCATCTTTTTGCCTTGCATATTATGTCGTTTTTTCTTGTCATGGACTCTACAGATGTTGATAGGTGTTTTACGAAATCTGATACCATGTTTGATGAATAGCACTTTCCAGTTCTGTAAGATTTGATGATTGTGGATCCAGTTTTCTGATGGCTTTTTCAAGGTCATCCCACTTGATTGAGATCTTTAGATTGTGGGGACCACCTAAGCAAAGTAAACTCTCCTTCATTATTCCTGAAACTAATCGTGTACAATATGAGCACTATTGCAGGATGCAGTATCTATATGGCAGGAAGAAATTGGTCAGCATCGCTATTTAGACAGAGTAATGTGGGACGAAAGTGAGCCAGCGCAAGCAAAAACGGCAAAAACATTGTACTAATCATAAAGAACACGTTTTTAAATTATTCCATCAAGCCACCGTTTGTACCTAAAATAATATATATATTATTCTGTTGTTACCTCTTACATATCCTTGTTAGGATGCAAGATTGTAAATAAATAAATAAATAAATAAATAAATAAATAAATAAATTAACCATCAAGGAATGACTAACGAAGTACAAAGAAAGGCTAAGCCAGTCGCCGTCACATAAATCATTTGAAACATTTATCATTATTATTATTATTATTATTATTATTATTACTTGTGCATTCAAAGTGAGTAAAATCAAAAGTTTATATTCGAGGAATCTTGTTGCTTCATCATTGTCCAATTATACAATAAAGATTTAATGTATAATTTGAATCTTTTTGAAGATATTAAAATAGATTCCACTGAATCAAATTCGGCCATCTTCGAACTTATTATTTACTCTTATTCATTCATCATTCATTCATGACACGTCGTTTCGAGTGGAATGACATATTTCTTCCATATCTTAGCACTAAAAATTGTCCGTAGCACGATTATACATCATTAGAACAGGTACCACCGACTCAAATTTGACGACCTTCGAACTTATTAACTACTCTTATATATTCGTTTATGACAAGTCGTTCCAAGTGGTTTCATTTATTTCATGCCAAATCTTAGCTTTGAAAGTTTCCGATAGTACCATAATGGCATTATTAATAATAGAAATTAATTTAAGTGTGTGGCCACTAGTTGGCGTTGCAATCAGGCTTTGGTATTCCCCACTTCCCGTTTGGAAAGAGCCTACTCTACGATCATTCTTTGTTCGAATCTTGGTCGTCGGAATTTTTCCCTGCCATCTTTTCCAATAATATCATTAACAGCGGTGTTTATATACACCATTCTTTCATTCATTTTCAATTTTAGGATAGTAAATAATCTGCAAAGTAATAAGTGCCATGGGTAATTATTTTTTCATCTATTTCTTTTTTTACCTTTTCGGAGGTTTAATAATCATTTGGTTTATCTAAATTTCATCTAGCACAGGATCAGCCTACTGCTGAGGATTTGCTTAATCTTCCGAGCTTATCATTAAAGGGAAAACACAAACATCCACGCCCTCAACGGAATTAGAACCCGCGACTCGCAGATGTAGAGAGTGACATCTTAAGGCTCTCGACCTCTATTAAATAGTGTATACATTAATGATATTTATTTTAATAACTTTCTGTTGAAAGTAACTATAATTCCATGAAAATAATTAAAAAATTATTTTAGCTTAATAAAAGTGCTTACATGCTCAAAATTATTTTAAATTAAATGTTTCAATTATCATCTTAAATTATAGTCTGAATAATAAGTACACAATTTTTTAGTCATGGATAGTCCCTTCGCTCTGTGTTGTATTGATTATTACACAGGTCTACAAAAATTTTTTTTGTTTGGTATCTGGAATGTTAGAACTGATTGTGATTTTATTTGATGTGTTGATTCCAAATATGAAAACAGTTTCTATCAGCTATACTTTTTGAGATATAGCGCCACTAACTTAATGCACTTTTACTATTTGTTATGGTACTGAGGTGCGACGTCTGGAAAAAAGTTCGTGGCGTTTTTTCCCGATAGATGGCCATGAATTTTACTAAAAAAAAACGCCATGATTATCAGCGCCATAATTATCTAAAAAGAGCGTACCTTGGATACTTTGGCGTTAAGCTTGGTGACCAAGACAAAATGTAGGTACCACAGCTTGTGTGTAAAATTTGTACGGAACACTTACGGCAATGGACTAATGGACAAAGGAGAAGTCTGAAATTTGGTGTGCCGATAGTTTGGAGAGAACCCAGAAACCACACTGATGACTGCTATTTCTGTATTGCGCGACGTTGCGACGTTGATATCTCGAAAACTATACCTGATAGAACAATATGAAGTTAGTTTTGAATTCTACACCCTAAAATTACCTAAGAACACTTGAAAAATCGCCGGCGCCAAAGTGTGTGTTGACCTGTGTTATTTAACCAATTTGGAGTTATAATTTAACTTTTTGAGTTTGTTCTGTTTACTTACAAGTGTAATTATCCCGGGCAACGCCAGGTCCTCTGCTAGTTTTTTAATAAATCTAAATCATAGAACGATTAAAAGCCTGACTAGTAGCTTTTAATACCAAAGCGCGACTTTAGCGCCATTCTGGTGACAAATCGGCGTACTATTCCTAATGGTGACCTTAGAACATGTGGCATTGAACCAACTTCAACAATCTTCAAAACATATTTATCGTTTGGCGAAAACGTATTTATTAACGTTATATTCGCTCATAGCTCTTCGTTACGAGTAATTTTGATGTATTACTTGCTCGTATATCTGAGCATTGAATATTTTAGATAGTGTCATACTGGTACCATTATAGCACGTGCCATTATATCGATTTCGACCATCTTCGAAATATTACGTGCGCTGAACCATATTTATCGATTGGCGAAAACAGTAGTTAATAACGTCATATTCGCTCATAGCTCGTCGTCACTCGTGTTTGATGTATTACTTAGTAAATCTTAGCATTGAGAATTTGTAGAGGGTACTAGAATGATACCATTAGAGCACGTGATAATGTACCGATTTCGGCCATCTTCAAAATAATCGTGAGATGAACCATATTATCGATTGGCGAAAAAAAGATTTTGAAAATCTTTCATATTTTTCGAGATTGAGTTACAGACGGACGGACAAACACGTCTCCCAGTACTGTCATAAAGCACATTTCGGTACTTAATACGCGAATCTCAAATAATCTCAAACAAATCTTAAATAAACAAATAAGTGTTAATCTCCCTGTGGCTCTGGGAGCAATGGCTGTAGCGTGAAATGAGAATTTTATCGGAAACAAATTCATCTTGTGGCGCTGATAACGTTCAAGGTGAGCAAATCTATACCTAGTACTTCATTGTAAACGATATATTTCTCCACTCCATACGGCTACTTTATGAAGAAGAAGAAAAAAACAAGAACTAATTTTAAAATGTTGAAATTTAATGTGGTTGGGTTTTGCTGATCTTTTATTTTCACCATCTTTTTCCAGTCTATTCGTCCTCGCTATTAAGCAAATTATACATAAAGTAAGAATTTTTGTTTTTGATGCTCAAATAGTTCTTCATCATACCAACGTTGTTTCGGTCGATTTAAATGAATAGGAATGCTGGAATTTTTATTCTATAATCATTCCAGTTCGGGTGTAATGAACCTGGATTGCTATGGCTGTTTAAATTATAAATTGGTGCTCAAATTAAAAAAAAAAACGTGTCCTTGGGAAATGTCAAAAAAGTAAACTGTTGTTTGTAGACGGTTTAACTAATCAAGAAAATTAGCAAACTATTCTTCCAAACTCCTAAAGTAAGTTTCTCAATTATCGACTGATGGAGAGAAAACGCTTATTTCATGTTTGTTTTCTACAATGACAATTACTTACTCTATGTATTTACCCATTTATTTTATTTTAATGAATTGATCAGTGTGGTTTATTTTTCGGTCGGATATTCCTATTATTTTTACACGCTTTTATTTTACTTGACATTTCTGTGTGCTTGCCTTCCGGGTTAAATCTTGCAATCAATATTAAATCCACTTCCCGACAAGCTAGAAGTCTGAAACGCATTTAATATACATACACAGGAACGATGACAATGCATGTTAAGAAGGAAAAAATTTCAAATCGATTAACTGGAACGCGTTCTGGGGAGCAAATTCATTGCAGTCGTCGTAGAGCTTATTATTGGTAAAAATACGAATAGCAATGCCTTATCTATGATGGTGTAACAGTGTATTACGTTTCATTGCGGAGGCCTTCTCTCTCGGTGGTTACGTTCTGGTACAGTCCATGAAGAAGTGTCAATCCATTCTTAAACAATAATGAGGATGTTTAAAAGATAAAAAGATGAAATAAATCAATAGTGAACAATAACAAAAATAGTTTTGCAATTCTTACACCAGTCTTGTAAGAAAATCATTGCTCCATGTTTAAAAAGTACGAGACTGTTCCCGTAAAACTCTTTATTTACTTCTTATTTACAGATCAACCAGATCATCTTCAAAATAGTTTCCTTGAGAGGCCACACAGCGACGGAGACGTTGCTCTCACCTCGAGTGCACTCCTCATAGCAGTGCGGGAAGTCGTGAGGTGTAAGCACTTTCAGTTGGTCCGTCACGGGCTTGCAAATCACTTCCACAGATTCAAAATGTCGTCCTTTGAGGTAACATTTCCTCAATCCACCTTGGGAAAGAGGAAAAAGTCACATGGGGCAAGATCAGAGGAGTAGGTAGGCTGAGGTACCACTGAAATGCCTTTTAAGGGACCAGAAAACGCATGACAGAGTGCTGCGTGACAAATGAGGCAGCATCCAAGTTTCAGCAATGCTTGGTCTCACTTGAGCTCTTTTCATCAGTTCTTATTTCTCAGTTCGAAATTTTCCAATTTCGAAACACCCATTTCCGTGACACACTAATGAAACACTCTTCACGCGAACGTTTCGTATCAATAATGTAGTGACCTAGGAAGTAGATAATTACATTGAAGATCGAGCAGATGTTTGCCTAAACTACAACTAGAGGGAATGTCTCCTGGGTTGCCTGATAGCACGCTGTGCATGCATTCTCATTACTTTTTAAACAGAGCTCGAATTTCATTTTTTTAATATTTGAACACCCACGGTATTGTTAAAGAATGGATTTGACACTTAATAGAATATCAAAATCGGCTGAATTATGGCAACAGTGTTCTGAAATGTAAATTTGGTGATTTATGTGATTTAATGTTTGTTATTTTATATATTGCTTTACTAATTGTAATATCTTATCTTGGAAAGTGTCGTTAAAGAGCTTTACTATTTTTATTGTGTACTGTATCTCTAGTTTTTTACATAGGCTATAATTGATCTATGAAGTGAGGCGTCAAATATCAATCGATCGATCCTTCAACGATCCTTCAAATGCGAACGACTGAAATCGGAATATATCCCCATTTCAATTTGATTCTCGTCAATTACCTCGACGTGTCTCTTCAAAATGGAGTTAAGATTTCCTTTGATTGGATAAAAAGGCTTAGGAGACATCATCATCATCATCGGTTTGTTTACTAGACGAAGAAGCAGACGTTGGTGATAACAAAAGAGGAAACGATTTCGCCGCTGGGGACGGAGAACGTCATCCGCGACAATCACGACCAACATGGTGCGCTGAGGTGGGGGTATAGGGAGGAAGACTTTTTTTCCGATTGGCTGCCTCGAGCAGGAACCAATACGAAGCGAAAATTTTTGTGAGCACTCACATAATGGGGTGGCCTGGCTTTGTGTCCACATGTCACGGTCGCTGTCACCTGCAGCACTGTCGGCAACTCCTTCTCCTCCGCCACCCACCCACATCTCTCTGCGAAAAGTTTCAGCTGTGAAGTGACACGAATCTGGAAAAAGAGACGGAAAGAAAAGGGGTAAAGGAATAGAGAGAGAGAGAGAGACGTAGGAATGCGGAAATGAACAGGAAATGAAATTGAGACGCTTCCTGGAGACCCTCAAACGAGACCCCGCTCGGCTTCACCTGTCGAGCTCACTTTCCCCAACCATTTTGATATGCTCCCACATTTTCATTATCAAAATATCGCCAAACTCTACGACAGTAAACTTACAACTTTATTTAAAATGAAAGATGGGGGCATTAAGAAATACCTAGCTTACCCACAAGTTTCCAGTACCAACTCTAGTTCATAAGATTAGCGAAGCTGCCGCCAAAACGGATGGAGCTCCATCATTTTTGTGAGTAAGTGGCGTCATTTGTGAAAAATGGTGAATTCGGGTTAGGAATCGTGAATTGCAGTGAAACACAAATAGGGATATGTATGAAATGAACGGGGAAATGAACACGTACAAGAAGAGTTGGGCAAAAGTAATGGTAGCACTGTTATTACGTCAGTCACGTGAGTCTAAGTTCCACATCTAATATAAAGGTTGGATAACAAAATAATGGCAATACTCAGTCACGTGAGTCCCATGACCTTGGGCTGAGAATGAAAGGTCAAATGAACTAGTGCAGTGGATAAGAGTTGTACGATTTTTAATGTATCAGAGATTTATATAAGCGCCTTAATGAAATCCATGGTATACTACTCTACCATGCTGCCTACTACTGTGTTTCTTGCAACACCACCTTCGTCCAGCTTTAATAAGGAGAAAGTAGCATTACTTCCTGGAAACGACCTTGCGACGGATCTTCTGCGCCGCTACCGATGGAAGTACTGGAATATCCGCCTTGCTTACCTATTAAGATGATGATCTCGTCGCCAAAATGAAAGAATCACTTATAGGGAACCGTTACAACACAAAATCTGCCATTATTCTTGCTATAAGGCGGTCACTTCGAGATATCAACAGAGATGGACACGCTCATGGTATACGACGCCTTCCACAAGGTGGTCAACAAGGGAGACAGTTACTTGAATAAAGTGATTGAATGAAAATAAGAAAGCAATTACGTATAATTGGTAAATATTTATTAAAAATCTCCGTAAAATTGTTAGATTTAAAATTAGTAACATAAATAAATTAAAATCGTTGACTTTATAAAGGCATATAACTCAATTGACAAGGAATCACTGTTTCAAATTCTTAGAGAATAAAACAGCAAACGTAATTAAGAGATGCGTACTCAAAAGTCAAATTCAGAGGAGAAATCTCCAGACAAGTTGAGATTAAAATTGGGAGATGGACCTTCGCCACTTATATTTGATTGCGTTCTGGAAAAAGAGAATGGAGAAAATCAATGGAGCAAAATCAACTGAATAGTGAAATTAGATTAGAGTATAGAAGAAATAACTTGACAATAGATTATCTGACATTTGCGGAAGACTTAGCAGTTTTATCAGATTCACTGGAAAAGCCATTAATCAGATAGAACTGCTGGAAGAACAAACAAGAGAGCTGGTTTAAGAATCTCTCTCCATAAAAACACGTTTGTGACGAACGTTAAAATCCCCTTAAGAAAATAAAAATTAAGTATGGCCAAATTGACAGAATAAATAAATTTAAATATTTAGGAGAAATAATTCACCAAAGATAACTACAAGAATATATCAACCCTAACTTCGGCACTATACAACAATAATACGTTCAGACGCATTTTATGCGGCAGAATGTCTGACCCTGAGCAAGAAAATGTTAACGCAAGAACTGGTAGTAGCTGAAAGAAAAATATTAAGGAAAATATTGGGGCCAATAAAAGACAGACATTATAGTATACGCCACAACAATGAAATATACCATTAACTGATACCATTATCTAGCAGGCTCACAGGAAGAATTTTCAAATAAACATGTACCGTAAAATCTTGAATAGAGGCCAGGGCGTCTATTTGTCCTGACCCCCCAGGCGATTAATCGAGACCGGCGTTTATTTAAGACCGGCCTGCATCACAAAATATAGTAAATCTAATACGGTAAACAATCGAGCTTCGGCTTCTCCACTTTTTGCTTGGCATACTGAATGGCTTTTAGTTTGAATTTTACATCGTATGATTTTCTTTTCCCGGATTCCATGTTCACCTACACATTTGGTTAACCACTGAGCATAAAAAGCAACTTACCTAAGGTACTTTTTATTGTACTTAAAATAAAATAAATGAAGTAAAAAAAAAAAAGTGGAGAAGAATAACAACCTTGATAACGACGAACTATAATCGACTTCATAAGTAATCGATAACCCGATAACCAATCAGACATGGTTTTTATTTGAGACCTGGCGTTTAATTACTATTTTTAAAAAACACCGTCCGGCCTTTAATCGAGACCGGCGTTTATTTGAATACCCGGCCATTATTCAAGATTTTACGGTATATCAAAATACAAAAAGTCCAATACTTGAATAAATGAAACACAAAAAGACATAGAGGAATTACAAATTCCACAAGCAGACATACAAAAATGTGCATTACTTAAAATTCAGTTGGAACAATCAAAAGGATTTCGGGGAAAGAAAATTAAGAAGAAAACCGACGTAGTCTGGACTCAGGAAAGAGAAATATCTAGAAAGAATGACAGTTACGGTAGAAAGGGAAGTGGAAGGGAAGAAACAACTAGTCCATAGTGATTTATACAATACCAAAAAGATAAATTAAAGGATATTAAAGTTAATAATGTTCAGAAGTTCTACAGTTAAAAGAGCTGAAGAAGAAGAAGTAGTAATAAACAGCTTACGGTGAAGAAGTGATAGAAGAAGAATTGGTAATGAAGAACTGATGATGAAGTATTGTAGTGAAGAATTAGTGGTGAAAAAACTGGTGGAAGGACTGGTCAAAATACTGGAAAATAATTGGTGGTGAAGGACTGGTGGTCAATTTTTTTGAATTTTCTTCAAACTTGTTCTTTACTACCGGTTCTTCTTCTATTAATTCTTCACCACTAGTTCCTCACTGCCAGTTTTTTCTACCACTTCTCCTCCGCCAGTTCTGCACTCTGCTCATTTAAAGGACCTCATTTTGAAGAAAATTTTAAAAAATTACTATCAGTCCTTCACCACCAATCCTTCACCCGTACTTCTATCTTTCTACCAATTTTTTCACCATTAGTTCTTCTCCTCCAGTTCTTCACTACTAGAACCGATCCCACCAGTTTTTACCACTAGATCTTCACCAGAAGTTGGTTACTATCACTCCTTCCTCTCTTCGAACTTTACATTGCACGCTCTGAGACAATTAAAGGTCAAACATGATCTTTGCTTATGAACTCCAAGGAATCAACTTGACAGACAGGGTTCTATGTAGAACAAGCTAATTATCATAACTTCGTCCAAAAACTGCGCAGAAAAGAAAAGCCGCGCGAGCGTGGATGCGGTTACCTCATGCTCCTTACATTCCGTATTTGAGTACATCAGACTTCGACCTATTTCCAAAGCTGAAACGATCTATGCGTGGATGTCGTTTTCCTTCTCAGGACGAGCTTTCTGCCGCCGTTACCCGAGCCATTCGACAGATAAACAGAGATGATGTCTTGGATTGGCTAATAAAACTTTCCAGACCTTGGGACCCGGTCATTGAGAAGCATGAAGACTATATTGAAGGATTATAAAGAGATATTATAAAAATATAAACATAAGTAAACAAAAACTTGTGTGTGCGTTATTTATGAAATGGCCCTCGTAGCTTTAAAGGAGTTGTCATTTTTGTTATTTTTTTGCATAAATAATCATAAAACCTTTATTCTCCATTTTTAAAATACATTTTCGCTGAAAACATTTGAAACCTAATTATCTAATTATTATGAGCCCATGTGTGAATATGTAAAAAAAAAAAAAAAAGAACGAAATAGTTGGACGCAATTTTCTTGTGGCAATTAAACTTCTTAATCTCGTAAAGCTGAGCGAAATGAAGAGTTGCCGGCGACACGAGGCCCTGATCAATTCCCTATTGATCGTCGTCGTCGTCGTTGGAGAAGAGAAAGAGAGAGGCCTTCCTTGTCCTAATCCTTTCGGGTGGCGGTCGTCGCGGGGATCAATCGTGGATGACTGGCGCCATGATTTGCATGCGGTTTCACTTGCCTGCGCATCCGTTCCAATTCCCCTCCGGACAGTGTCCGCCGGTCAAGTGGAGCGAATGAAGGAAGAAAGTTTGACGTCATCGGGTCACGCGAATGAGCAGTCCGAGCGACCACTCCTTTCCAGATGACCAGCGACGCTCAAAAGGAACCACCAAAGAAGAAGGTGACAGAGAAGCGGAAAGGAGATTGGGGGGGGGGGATGATTCCACTCCCTCTCTTCGGAAACGCATTTCCATTCGTTATCGTGCAATGGCAAAACACCAAAAAGAGATCGCCGCCAGTTGTTGTTGCTGCTGCTGCTGCTGCTGGACACATGGACGAAGACAAAGACCGGATACGCCAGCGTCGTCTTAAATGCTCCTTCTTCCGCATCCGCGATCTTTGGTCGATTTCGCTTAACGGTCATAACACGAGATGAAACGCGCTGAGCACGTGACCATTCACTTTTTCCAAATTTTTTTTCACCTGCACATATCGAATTCTTACAAAACTCCTCACCATTAAAGTCATTTAAAAACACCCGTGACGTCATTAGCCCGCCTCGATACTTGGGGTCAAGACTGAAAAATTTTTTCCATTTCTCTTTCTCTTTGGAAGGGCATCGAGGTCACGTGGCTCGCTATGTAACTCAAGCAGGCGTCGCCAGCAGCTGACGCCCACGAACAAACGCAGACCTCCGCTACAGTAACCCTCGCCAGAGCGAAGTCCTTGCTTAATAAGCTCGTTGTGTTCGGTTCCCTTGTTTAGGGTTAACGAATTCGAACCTCTTGAGAGCGGAACAAAATTAAGAAACACGAGCGAAAAAGAGAATATTAAATACGCGCCACGACTACTATTATCACCTTCAGTTCCGATCAATACGCGTGTATATTAGGACGGGGCTCAAATTAATTGAGATTAATTAATCCGTCTTAACCAAATGAATGACTACGAAAGCCCTTAAATGGCGATTAAGGTCTAACAAGCTCTCCTCTAATTTCATGTTTTTAGGCGGCTATTAATGAAAACGAAATCAGGAACTTTATCAGGCCTGTGAACTTAACTAACTTTTATCTTATTAGAAAACTCTGGAAAGACAAGTTCAATAACTAGAATTAATTCGCACCGACGAGTTAATAGAGAAGTAATGAAAACCCCGAGTTCATCTATTTTTAAGCCCCAGTTTTCTTTACCAAAAAATTGGTTATTGGTTTCTTGGTAGTACATGTATATAGAAAATGGAAAACAGCTCTATCTTCTTTCGTTTCTCATCTTTTCGGGTCGAATGACATATCACATGCTATATGTTGCTATTTGAAAGCGTTAATAGTTCTAAAAAACACGTGACTGCTACACACGCAAAGCGCTCACAGGGACACAACTTGGCCCAAACTTCATAGTATTGCGGATCTTACCTAGAGAAATGTGCATATCGAATTTCGCTCTTTTACATACCGTATTGATCAAATGATCCCATCTCACTCCCACCCCCATAACTCCAACCCCAGTGGCTCAATCAAAACCAAACTAAAAGTAAAGTAGGATATGCCTATGGTAAGCTACATTCCGAATTTCAACCTATGAAATGTAGAAAATATGAATGGGACCGAAGGACAGACATTGAAAAACCAATAAGTCGCTCCATTCTTCTGATACTTAATAAGATTTCATTCCAAGTGCGAGTCTCGGTCAACTGACATTTCAAAATCACATGATAATGATCAGAAAAAAATTAATGGTTGAATACTGGAGCTGTGTGCCAACATTTACTAATTAAATTAAGATGGAAAAACTAAAGAAAAATTTCCGGGACCTAGATTAGAACCAAGGAACTTGAGTATCTAGCTCGTCGCCTCTACCTTATCACAGGGCTTCCATTTTGATTACTTACCCGGGAAGCTCACGGAGTTATAATAAAATTCCAAATCGAAACTAATATTGGTAACACCTAGGTGATCTAGAATACCTTGGGTAACACCTACATCTAATAATATTGAGTCCTAAACTTGATTTTAAAGGATTGACAACAGATTGCGGAAGCAGCACCGGAAGGTGGCGATCCGTACGAAACCCAACCGCATATGAAAGCCTTGGCATTAGGCTGGAAGAATCAGTATATGTCAGTTGGGCGACGTGTAAACAACAGATTTTCTTAATGCAATGAAGATGTCGAGTTTTGTGTCAACGAAACGCAATGTGCGGGAAGCGTTACTCTTTTATTTCCATTTGAAGAAATCGGCAGCGGAAAGTCTTCGTTTGCTATCCGAAGCTTATGGGGAGCATGCTCCATCGATTTCAACGTGTAAGTACAGCAAAGCCGAATATCCATCGTTCGAAAGTGATGTTCTGTATTTAGCGGGATCAGAAGGACTATTCAGAGCTACTCAAACCTAGTCAAACTAATACAGAGGAACGTTGCCTACAACAACTACTGCAGATGAACCGCGAATTGAAAGCAAAACGACCGGAATACGCCAGAAGACACGACAAGGTGATTTTCCACCAGGACAACGCTCAGCCCTATGTCTCTTGAACGGTGAAGGAAACGCTAGAGCTGCTCGGATGGGATATTCTACCCACCCGCCTTTTACCCCTAGGCCTTGCTCCTTCTGATTACCATTTGTTTCGTTCCATGCAGAATCACCTTTCTGATCTGCACTTGGCAAATAATGAGGAGAGGTGAAGCTTCAGGAAATACAAGCAATTACAAAATATCACCTGGTCGGCTGCCCGTAAAATCATTGAAGAAACATGTCGCCAGAGTTCGGAATGCTTTGCTAAGAACCCTAACTAGAGAGTTCGTCGTGCAGCTTCACAATTTGGTATGAAGAAAACCATTGCGTGACACACCAAAATCCATAACATGGGCATTTCAGCCAGGGTTAAGAGAGCCGCCCTTAAATACACGGGATCCCAAGAGCAACGTTCATAAACAGCTTTTCCCAATCTCTACATAAAAACAGAAGTAAAAAGTTTTGGTCATTGAGGATGACGAGACGAACGTCCCTTATGATCCAGCAGATTTTTATCAGAAACAGGAAGGCATATTCACCACACTTTGGATCTTTCCCAAATTATTATGTCCAAGAGTTCGATTCCTATGCTAAATTTCCGAAGAGGCGCTTAATCTGATAAACATGGACCAAGAAGGCAATATCTCGGTGGCATTTTATGCAGAAAGGATCAAGTGCATCTGGAATATCTCGGTGGCATCAAGTGAATGCCGAAGGGTATCTGGATGGAATGCGTCAAGAAAAGATGAATTCCTTACGCCTTTCATCATCATCAGCTTGATGAAATTCTTTTTTGACCCGACTTAGCAAGCACTCATGAGGCTACCTGGACTTCGTGCATAGGACGAACAACGCTGCAACTTCACACAAATCAGGGGAATTTAAAAATTCTATCAACGCTATGTAAAACCGAGTATTGTGCCAAGACAACGGAGCCTCAACACTAAAAGCTCTCCGGAATAACTGGACCAGGATGAGCGAAAATATGGAAAGTCATTATGAAGAGAAAGAGAATGGTTTGGTATGGTTTGGTTTGCTTGGTATTAACGTCCTTTTCAACTGCCATGGTCATTTCAGGACGGCGTTATAGGGGCCGCAAATTTTGCCTCGCAAGGGTTCTTTAACGTGCAGCCGGCAAACGACTACACGCCACCAACAGCTTTATTTTCCTTCCGAAGGAAGTGCGTGATCTCAGGATTTTCCCCCTGAAAAAATCCTCGTCGTCCCCGGCCGGGGTCGAACCCGCGTCCTCGGGCATCAGAGGCGATCATGCAACCCCTGAGCCACCGAGGCCGATGAGAGGGAATGGAGAATTCTTCGCATAAGCGGTCGAGAAGGAGTCCAATCTCCGTTGTCCAGCCCAAATAATAACTAGACATAACGCTATAGAACGTTCCTACAAAATATCATTGAATTCCAATATAAATTGGAGGTTTTTAATTTTTGTCATTTTACTTTCCGGACACGATGCAATAACAAACCCCTCAATGGTTTGAATCAATGGAGCTCTTCATCCAATGTTTCTATTTCATTTCTAATTTAATGATAGTTTATTTTCTGAAGTATTTCTATACTAATATAAAATGAGCAATAAATTCCTCTGCACATGGTTCGTTTTCCGTTTACTCCTTCTCGTTATTTCAACAATTTTTCTTTATGGCGCGCGTAACTTTATTCCAGTTTTCTCCAGCCTCCTGAGGAAAAAAGCAGGAAAAATTCCTTCCAAAATATTATGAAGACGATAATTAACCCTCATCTTTTTTCCCTTCTTGATGCTGCACATTTTCCCTTGCCTTAGCTTTGCCTTGGCTCCTCCATCGGTATCAATTTTGTTGTTTTACTGCGGCAATTTCCAAAACTTTACAGCCTCCAATATCTTTGCCTGACACGGTTGGGTCGAGCGCCCGCCAACGACGATTAGATTGCCAGACTACTTTTGCGCGTAAATTTTCGCACGAAATTATCTGCTCGCAAGTTAATTAAGCTATAGGTGAACGAAAACTACCCTCGCCTGCCTTCTCCCTTCCACCGAGCCAACTTAGGAAAAACTCTTTCTTAAAAGAAAATTCCTTTTTACATTCTTAATCTCACATTATGAAACGAATGCAAATTGTTCTTCTTTAAAACGCTACTGGAAAATTTTCAACCGTGGACATCTTGACGGAATCTTACCAGAAGGAGACATTTAACAGCCACACCACTTTGCCAAAAGTATTGAGCACTTGAAAAACCCTGCATTTAATCTGAATTGGGCACAGAATGGAAAAAACACTGGGAAAAGTGAGACTATCAGCTTTGTCAAAGCAAATTAAGGCTGCTCACGATCGACTTTCGAGCAGTGCTTGCGTCGATGTTCGTGAGAGACTAAAGCTGTTTCCTTTATGACTTTTATGTTTTAATAAAATCTTGTAACATTCCAAGAAGGAGCTTTAGCTGTGACATAGAAATAATATTAAATTCGAGAATTTAAGGTCTAGTTAAATTACTAATAAACAACGGAAATTCATTTAATGGGTTCTGTGCATGAATTTTAAATTTGCAAAAAAAATCATAAAAAATGAAAGAAACGGTTTCAATAATCACTTATTAGAATGTAAACTTTTGTGACATTGTTTTTACACATAAAGAGGCATATTATTATCTCAGTTTTATCATTTGATGGTGATGTCATAACTTGGTAAACCGAGGCCAACGAGAAAGGCTGGGCATTGTTTCCAACAAACATAAAACACTGAGAAGTGGGAATACACTGTGGATAAAGACATGATGCAAAAAAGACAAACCTCTTGTCCACAAACGTTTTAATGGGCGTATACGTATTTCGATCTCTTTGAGATCATTATTCAACGCAAAATAAGGAAATTAACAAAGCAAGCTATTTATAAAAAAGAAGGGCCGTTGTCTCTCTCCAAAGGACCAATCAACGAACACGCCCATTTGTGGACAAGAGATTTGTCTTTTTTGCATCAAACATAAAAAACTGATTATTAAAATACAAAATGAAGACAATAAAAGTTGGATTGTTGTTCAGACACCGATGATGTGAATTTTCAATACTGCCAGGCCTGTCTTTCTCGTTGGTCTCGTCAGCAAACAAGGACAAGTTTAGCCTTTAACGAGTTTTCAGCAGAAAATTTGCATCTATTCGTGATACTGGCAGTGGCTTACAAGTGAAAATAATCTAACTAGATTCATCACATATATTTACATATTTTAAAGCATGTTTATATTAGCGATATATAAATTCATACATGCATTTCTTTCTGTATAAATTAGAAAGAAAATTATCTATTTATATACTAAAAGAGCGAAAAATGTATATACTCACTCATTCATTCATTCATCACGAAATTTCTAGAACTAAGAAACCTACAAACTTGAAATTTGGCAAGTATATTTCTCTTGGCTTCTAGGTGCTCGCTAAGAAAGGATTTTATTTTTTCTTTCTTCCTTTTCTTTGTAGTTTATTTTTAAAATTCAGTTTAACTGGATCTGAATGGGTTTTTTGCCAGCCTTCAAAAATTTTGACGTTTGCTTTGATAATGAAGATTTTTGCGATTGTTCCGTGAAGCAGCATCAACAATGATGGAAGTCTTTCGCGCGGGAATTCATTGTATCTTTTATTTTCTACAGAGTCTGCCAAAAAAAAATGTATACACACTTTACTGTACTCTGTCCAACGAAAGTTGGAGTGGGCGTGTCCAGTTATACTTCCTATTCCAATTGTTAGACACTGTTGATTCTACTTTGGCAACAATGTCTAACAATTGAAATAGGACGTTTAACTGGACACGCCCACTCCAACTTTCGTTGGATAGAGTATAGATATCATCTATAAATTTTTCCGTAACAGCAAAATCGAGAACATACACCCAATATTATTACATGTATTGAATGAAGACGATCCCGATAAAAGACATTGCCATCGAGACATAGGAGATTACTAATAAGAGTTTGCTAGGAAATGGATAGGAGCAAAGTTCGCCGTATTCAAAAATATCTCAACGCTTATGATAATCACTTTGATCATAATTGTAGAAGTCAAAGAGGACTTATATTTATCGCTTGATGCTTGTAGAAATTTAGTGTTACAATTTTTATAAGATTTTTTCTTTTGCTGAAGTGTGTATACATTTTTTGGCGGATTCTGTATATACATAAATATGAAAAAACTATATTTTTCTCCGAGCGATACCGGGTATTTCAGCTAGTTATTATTATTATTATTATTATTATTATTATTATTATTATTATTATGGAACGACTGTAACAATCTTCAGGATGCGTTGATAAGAGTTCATCATCGTGCCAACAATACGGTCTTGTGTTAAATCCTTAAAAATCTTACGTAGTCTCTTTTAATTGGTCAACGGCGCCTTTTTTATTTAAATACCAAGTTCACGATTGTACACTCACAAGGACTAGTTCTCTTAAAGACCTTTGAGTAATTTTGGAGGATAATTGTTCTTTTCGAGCTCATATGAATTCCATATATTTGGATATGTCTGAGCGTCTTGGGTTGATTAAGAGGTTAAGAGGGGGGGGGGGAGTCAGAGGGGACAAAAGATCTATGTGCTATTTAGCCCTCCGGTACTAACATGAATTTTACAAACAACATTACTAACATCGGTCTCTCAGACCGATATATTTACATAGTATTTATTGTTACATTTAATTATATTTTTGCACATATTACTATCAATTGAAAGATTATATATGTTGTTTTACACAACTGGTTGTGAAACATTAAAAAATGAATCAAAATCGAGGAATATTTAGAAATTCTAAATTATATACAAATATTGAAACTACATTACAAATATGTGTTAGATAAAAGTAATCAGGTAATAAAATAAAATAAGAAACGCGTTATTTCAGCCCATAAGCGTAATTTGTAGCAACAGAGCAAATAGAATCACTTTGTTTTAAAAGTCACATTGTTTATAAATAATATAACATATAATAATAAAACAAATTAAAAATTAACAAAAAATAAATAATTATAAGAATTTTTAAGACTATAAATATCAAGAAACTGTCTTCTACAAAAATTAAAAAAAACTACAACACACATTTATTTATTGTGACAGAATTTATTCATGAAAATGATAAAATGCACAATATAAGAATTTCTTATATTCATTAGAAGAACTTCACCTACTGACTTTAAATTTTCTAAGAAAATAATTTTTCTGTATCTTTTCTCTCTCTCTCTCTCTCTCTCTCTCTCTCTGTGTGTGTGTGTGTGTGTGTGTGTTCTGTTTTTTGAATTATTTTTTAATCACAATTAAAAAAAGGAAATAAATAAAAAATAAAAATATCATTTTGAAATACTTACACCATTACTAACACGGGACCGAAGTTACGAATATTTCACTAGCGCGTTTAAGTGTTGCTTAAGCATATATCATAGGACTATCTGAAAAGTGAAGGTACACAAGAAATCAACCACTTATTTACACGCGTTTGAGCTGTAGCGCCAAAAATTCTGTGGGTCGGTCCCTGAGACCGCATGTTAGTACTGGAGGGTTAGATATGTAAAGGAATGAAATTCAGTATCCAGATTCCTCTAGGCAAGATTTACATTACTATGAAGTTTAGGCCCAATTTTTCCAGTGGGGTCGGAGTTGTGAGGTTGGCAGTCACGTGGTCTTTAGAACTATGGCAACATATGGCATGTGATATGTTATTTGACCGGAAATGATGAGAAAAGAAAGAAGATACGAGCTTTTTTTACATTTTCTACATACTACGTTGGAGAAAATCACTCTTTTGATTAAAAAACTTGGGGGGAAGTAAAAAGTGCAGGTAAAAGGGTAAAAGTAGATGACCGCAGGTTCTGCTACTTGCCTTACCCTACTCAGGAGGGGATTAATTTATTGTTAATAAATGTATAAATGTATTTCTGCCTCACGTCTTAAGCTCCTCCTTGGAATGTTTATAAGATTTTATTTTAAAAGTGGAGTTAAATCGCGAGTAAAAAGAGATCTAAGTTTAGTTAATGAAATGAACACTTATTCAGTTTGTTTTTTAACGTCACTGAAAATTCATCTCATTATCTTATTCCAAGCCATGGTATAAGAACTAACCTACCATGTAATTTTCATTGTTTCCATCTTGGGCTTCAGGAATCAGTATTTTTTCGTTTGTTGTAAACAATCAGAGAGGGAGGTTAAACAGCGCCATAATAGTTCCTATGGCATAAATGAGAGACTCTAGTGTCTCCAAACACAAGAATAGAATCTGCCTTTAAAACGGGTCTGTAATAATAAAGGAGGTCATGGATTGAGTTATTGGGCCTCGACAAAGCGATTACCATGTGCGCGTGCCCATGTCAACAGTGTTTAAAAGATGAACAGAAAGTAACAGTGTATTCATTCTTGACGAATTGATTGTCATATGACATACCATTATCTTGGTATTCTTCAGGGTCACTCTTTTAGCACGTGAAGAGATCTACGGAAAAGCCTGAAAAGTTGATACAGCCGAGCCAAGACCTTGATGGTCATATTCCTGAAAACAGAATTTGAAAAAGTTAATCCATTTTCAAGTTATCGTGCAAAGAGGCGGGCGGTCGGATAAACGTACAGACCAAGCGTATATTCTTATAAATAGCTTTTTGCTGAAGCTCCTAATAATTAGATTGAATTTTATATTTAAAATTTGATGTCCTATCATTGTTCCAGACTAAAAGCGGAGGAAGCCGACGTCTTAAAACACGCTTCAAACATCTCCAGCTTAGAAACAGTATAACTTGCATACTACGAAAAAGACGTTTCACAAAAGAAAGATCATAATCTCATTACTGCAAAGTTATTCCTATAAACACTCTTCCCAGAGCGTTTTCGTCGTTTAAAGAATTTGAAAATGGATCGATCCAAACGCTACTTCTAATTAATATAAATTAATAACGACACAAGAAAATAGAAATAATAACAAAGTTAATTCTAATTAAAGTCTTTAGCGTAATGAATTGATAAAATCCAACAGAGCTCTTAATCCAGATGCTTAAAAAGGTACATTTATCAATTTAAAATTCTCATGAGGATTACTAGTTTTGGATCCACCAACTCAACCGCCAGTTTCATTTCACCTTAAAAAAAACAAATAAATGGATTAACTATAACATTAGAATAAATCATAGGATGTTCAGTGAGGGTTTTATTGTACGCCAACCTCAGCTTTTCAAATTAATGATGAAAAATAGGAAAGAAAATTCCGCAGCCAGGATTTAAAAGTAAGACCCAAATATTAAAATCAGAAATTCCAGCCTAGATTCCGCAGCCAAAGGTTCCTGGTTCGAATCCTTGCTGCGGAATTTTCTTTCCTATTTTTCATCATTAATATAACATCAGGTCAAAATATGAAATACAGGGTGATTCAAAAAGGACTTGCAACTTTAGAATCAACTATGCGTATATTCATATAATATACTGAATTGGTTGAGCTGTTATTTTAGAGCAAAACACATCAGATTTTTGATCAAACATTCATTGTTGCTTCGATGTGACTTTCATTCGTTACAAGCAAGACATTCAATCTCAAGTGATTCCATTCCAAATCTGAGCCAGTAGGTCGGGCTTCAACTCTGCAACTGCGGCGCAAATTCGATTTTCCAGCTCAACAGGATCAGCAGGTAATGGTAACACAAATACTCGAACTTTAATGAAATCACCATAAGAAAAAAGAAAAGAGGGCTCAAATCAGGAGCGCGAGATGGTTTGCAATTGCCCCTGCACGACCACTGGCGGTTATCAAGAAATTCCTATGATGAAGTCAGATGGTGCCCTGTCTTGTTGGTAAGGAAGGCGTCAAATTTGGTCATCTTCGTCTAACTGTGGAATAAGGACATGTCCGAGCATGTCCAGATACATGATACCATATATGGTTTACTCCATGAAAAACGAGCAATACACTTTGGGGCGGTCACCAACACGCTTTAAGAAGACAAGCAATGGCAACCTAACAATAGCATACAAAAGTAAAACAACCAAAGAAGATTAATCGGGAATGTAAACTGAACCATATGATAATAGCGGGGTGTACCGAAATCGCACGTATACTTCACTTAATAAACGGTAGGTCGGTTATTTACAAAGAAAGATTTTGACCAGAAAAAAGAGCACTTTGTTAATGTCGCAAGTATTAAATATAGTTTCGGCAACTACATCTTAAGGACCAAACATATTTTCCATGAAAATTCGATAAAAATCTTTCATACAGAAAATAACCCAAAAATGCTGAATCTACTAGAATCCTTAGAAATCAACCACAAACCCAGTCAATGAGTTCCTCAATATGGACGCGGGACCTATGGACGTGTCTGATTGGACAGTATTCTGGAAATACCTTCAGTAATGTCATCTGTTTACTTTGATTCTGATTAGGCCCTTTTTTTTTTTACTGGATACAATTTTTCTATTACACAGGATGTATCAAAAATACGTATAAAAACTTTGAGGGCGGATTCCTCACACCAAAACAAGAAACATAATCCATATAAACATATATCTGAAAATTCTTAGATTTTGAGGTCTTAAGGAAAGTTGATGTTATACCTCACCTACCTATCCATCTACACATGCATGCACTCTTTGGATCATTGACTGTCGCACTTGTTCAAATACTCCCAGAGGTACCGAATAGTTTCGCAGGCTTTTATGATACGTTGATGAAGCGCCTCTGCATTATAAATTAGTTACGTTGCATAAACCATTTTTTTAGTGGCACCACAGATAAAAATCCAAAGGATTGAGATCATAGGAACGTGCAGACCATGGAATTGGTCCTTGCCTACCTATCCATCTACCAGGGTAGATATCAGGGCCATCTGGTTGGTTACAAAAGCTCTATTCTCTTTACGTTCTAGCTTGGTCATTAATTGGTAGCAATCGTAATGATCACTATTAACGGGACAATTATAAATAAAGAGCGACCTCACCGCTCTGCAATCGTTGATTTCTTATCTTGGTCGATGCGTGAATCCAATTTCCGTTGATTAATTGTACCTCGTTGAACGTAAACTTTCATTAATACCTCAAAATCTAAGGATTTTCTGACATATGTTTATATGGACCGTGTTTCTTGTTTTGGTGTGAGTAACCCGCCCTCGAAGTTGTAAACGTATTTTTGATTCACCCAATTGTTATTTTTCTTTTATATTTTCTATATAATGCTGAAGATGACTTAGTCTTTGAAATGTACACTCGTGTTAATACCGTGTTAAACCTTAAGTGAAAATAGGTTTTCCTTCTCTTCTTTATTAATATATTCTCATATACAGGGTGGTCCATAAGTCTGTCCCCCCCTTTTATTTTTTGAACCGAAGCAGATATGTCAATTTTGATGAATTCAATGAATAGGAAGTTGTGGGTGGCCTATCCCATGGTGCACTTTTCATCATCCCAAATATGCAAATTAGGACACATTCAAAATTTATCTCAAAAACCGTAAGGGACAGAGAAAAAAACCTAATTGCAAACTTGTTCAGCATAAAAAAAACAAACAAAACAAAAAAAAATCATCCAAATCGGAACAACCAATCACCCACAATCACGCGGTGACTGTTTGTAGCTTACAAACAGTCACACCGCATAAGGAAAACTGAATGTTGATATTTCCGCCATGTAAAGCATGCAAATCAAAAAATTAACATAAATTACCATACTCGCATTCACTTTCATGCGGAAAAGCAAATAAAAGGCATGTTTCAGCACACAGAAGACAGAACAATTCCAGGAAGGCAAGCTACAATGTTCCGGAAATGGGCAATATGATCTTCTGATTGTGGGTGATTGGTTGGTCCGATTTGGATGATTTTTTTTGTTTTGTTTGTTTTTTCATGCTGAACAAGTTTGCAATTGGGTTTTTTTCTCTATCCCTTACGGTTTTTGAGATAAATTTTGAATGTGTCCTAATTTGCATATTTGGGATGATGAAAAGTGCACCATGGGATAGGCCACCCACAACTTGCTATTCATTGGATTCATCAAAATTGACATATCTGCTTCGGTTCAAAAAATAAAAGGTGGGGACAGACTTATGGACCACCCTGTATATGCCCGAAAGTTTCACGTGGACTTTTGGTACCTCAAATTCTACAATTGTGGGTGTTCATCTGGAAACTTTGATACATCGCTAAAGATTACATTGTCCAGGAATGTCTCATCGTAGCAATTCCACACAGAAGTGCTAACAAGCCACTTTATCTGCATCAGTAATTGCTTGTAGCAAACGAAGTTCGCATGGCTTCATGTGTAAACAACGTTAAAGTAATATGCCAGGTCAGTTAAACTAGGTAACCACAAAAGTTCTGGCCGTTTTTATGTTGCCATAAAAGGAAGTGATAGAAGATTTGCAAATGAGTGTACAGTGTGGTCCAAAATCTGTCAGGGGGGGAGCAGGAAGGTTAGCCTGTATAAATGCAGGGCTGTTGGGCATTCACATCAATCACATCTCGTGCAGAAGTGAGGACAAATGGAGGTATCGAAGGAGATGGTTAGGTGTTGTTTGCTTTATGACTTCAAGGTGGGCTTGTCAGCAGCAGCATCAAGTTGCCGAATGTGTCTTGCGTTTGCGGACGATGCTGTGAATGAACGCACTCAAGGCATTGGTTCCAGAAATTCAGGTCGGGAGATTTTGTCATTTCTGATGAATCCCGTAGTCTAGTGTGTCTGATGGTTAGACGCCAAATGGTTCACTACGAACTGCTATCAACTGGACAAACCATCACTGGGGACCTGTACTCCCAGCAGTTGGAACGTGTGCAACAGGCATTGCAGCAGATGGAGCCAGCAGTGATGAATCGCAAAGGGGTACTCTTCCTTCGCGGGTGGCCAGGGAAACCATAGAGCGGCTTGACTGGGAAACTTTGTGTCATCCACCTTACTCACCAGATCTTACTCCTACGGATTATCACCTTTTCCATTCTCTGGACAACCATCTTCATGGAAAATCCTACAAAAATGACACAAACCTGCGAAACGCACTCACGGACTTCTTTGAATCCAAGACTGGCAAGTTTTACAGCCAGGGGATTGATCAACTGGAGACACGTTGGCAGAAGGGATTAATCAACACGGACTCATGGGGATTATTTTGGGGACTAGCGATACGCTACTTTTTGTCTACATCAGTTTATTTTCCGGAATTAAAAACGGCAAGAACTTTTGTGGTTACCTAGTAGTATGCCGTTTCACACTGATTTCTTAGGACTGCGAGCATAATCATAGAAAGGGGATGTAGAGCATAATCATAGTAGGAAAGCATAATGGTGCCACTGCTGTTTTTGGCTCTAAGCTTATTTTCTTGTTAACTCTTATTTACAAAGTGATAAAATCTAAAATGAATGACATCACATCAAAAGTAAAATTTCAATTGTGTATTTATTAAACTTTCTTGCCTCCATTTATTAATAAATTTAAAACAGAATTATACTCTTAAAAGTAAATAATAGTTGAAGCAAAATCAGAGAAATATTCAAGTATTAAGAGCAATTTTGCAAAATTTTATATTTTTCTTTTCACTGCATTACAAACATCTCTAGCCAGAAAATAAAAACGATTCTGGATATAATACAAAATAAGGGTAAACAAAATACAGTCGCTAAACATTTAAATTCCCGTGGCCACTCCTTACAGGACGTTAGTCTTTATATTTTTCATAACTTCCATAACAACAAAGATAGAAAGCAATTCGAGTCCTTTTCTCATTTGGAAATTCCATTCCCTATAGTGGGATTAAGCTTCGCAAAGGCACCTTTCCCCCTCTCCCTCCAACTATTCCCTAATTTATCACGGGCCTTTCTACAGTTTCTTTGGCTTTCTCTCCCTACATTTTTCTTCCCTCCCAGTCTATATTTTCTGTACATCTTCTAAGCCCCTATTATCACTTTCACTCTATCAAAAAGTCAGGTTTTTTCCAGAGTCTTACCACGCTGTGTTCATTTCTTTTTTAATAAATTAATTATAAATTTAAAGAAACATTTTGTCTACCATAATCATGATTATGACAGTACTATGATTATCCATCTAATTAATTTTCTTTTTTCTTTAACTATAATAATTTATTTTTTAAATATTATTAATTTCATTAACAATTTATTTAACAATATAAAAAAGAAAAATTAAATAATATTGGTTCTACAATATCTTTTAAATCAAATTAAATAAACAACCAAAACTGCTGTGATTAGAGCCAAAACTGTAGCAGCGCCACAGTTTGACAAAACTGCCACGGTGACAATTTGGAATGACTGCACACATTAATGTTCGGTTGCAAGTTTTTCTACAAATATTTCATCAAAAATTGTAAACTAAATTTATTAGAGTACTTTCAACTCTAATAAAGAAATGTATACTATAATTGCGTTCAGATAAGCATTAAATCTTCAGTAATAAAAATTTATTTTCTATGCCAATGTATGCCAGGGTGTTCCAAAGTGTTTTAGACAATTTTTGATCATTATATAAAAAAACTATTTCAGATAAGAGACAAATGGTTTTCAACAAATTGTTTATCAACTCAAAAAGTTTTTTTTTTGATGCTGCATTATAACGCAAGGTGTCGCCGCGCCTTCCTTCTTGTGACAGTTTCCGAAAAATGGCGACTAGCGTAGAGAAAGCACAATGTCTGGCATGATTTATTAAGACTGAAAATGAAACATAAACTCAAAGAAATTTTAGGATACAGTATGGAAAGACCCCACCAACCCGAGACCAAATTGCGAAATGGCATAAACAGTTCACGACCACTGGAAGTATTCAACCAAGGAAATCAACAGGTGACCAAGAACTAGCAATCGTGTTCGGCAGGCTTTTCAACGTAGCTCTCGTAAGATCAGATCAGCAGCCAGACAGCTCCAGATTCCTGGAACAACTATTCACCGTGTTTTACACAAACGTCTTAAACTTTATGCTTATAAAGTTCAACTTGTGCAAGCTTAGAAACCAAGTGATAAACCACAACGCCGAGCATATGCTGAAGAAATATTACGACGAATTGACAATGATGAAGATCTTTTGAAGTCTGTTGTGTTTTCAGATGAGGTAACTTTTCACATGTCTGATAACGTCAATCGTCATAATATGCGGATTTGGGGATCACAAAATCCCCATGAAGTTCTTAAAATCGAACGTGACAGCTCAAAGGTCAACGTTTTGTGCGGGCTTTTACATGATCGAATTATTGGCCCATTTTTTTTCAATCGAGCCAACCGTTAACTCCAACTACCTTGACATGCTTGAACAATACGCATTTCCACAACTTCAGGACGACCGACCAAATGTTTTCTTCCAACAAGGTGGTGCCCCTCCTCACTGGGTGTTGACAGTCCGAGATGCGCTTAATGCTGAATTCCCTCAGCAATGGATTGGACGAGATGGTGCCTTTGTTGTGGCCACCTCTTCACGTGTCCTGACACCTCTGGATTTTTTCCTGTGGGCTTTTCTTAAGGACAAAGTGTACAGCACAAAATTCAAAAGTGTTGCGGATTTGAAGTCCCGCAGTTAGTTTGGTAGATGAGGCGATTCTGGCAAGAACATGGGCAGAGGTTGAATATCGTTTGGATGTTATCCGTGCAACAAATGGTGCCCATATTGAACTTTACTAATATGCCAAAAAACTTTTTGAGTTGATAAACAAATTGTTGAAAACCATTTGTCTCTATCTGTAATAGTTTTTTTTTTATATAATGATTAAAAGTTGCCTAAAACATTTTGGAACATCCTGTGTAAGCATAAGCAAGATTCCCTATTTCCCTTTCTATGATTATGCTGCAAGCAAAGCTCTCTCCGAATTGTTCTATAGGATCATCGAAGCTCGCAGACGATTTCCTGTTGAATCGTACATAACAACCAGCCTTGGTGTCAAGAGTAAATTGTAGGCCTACTTAGAGGATCTTTACTAAATTTTATATACAAATATTACAGTGGAATGTAGTCGCTGAGTTAGTTTCGTGTTACCAAAAAAACACAACGTTCCGCATCAGTATACAAACATTTCGAACTGCAATTATTATAGCGCTTCTGGTGACGGCATTTGGTTTTATAAAAATGACACCTCAGCCGATTCTGAATAAATTTCTATTCCTTTTAAAATTGTCAAACCCTTTTTGAATCATCCTGTGTTTTATGTAATAAATTTTGAATATTTTTACTCCAACACGGATAGAAGGAGGAGATGGTTGAGTGTAAAGGTTCTTTTTCTTTTAAAATTTAAAATTTTTTCCTCCTTCCGAGCGCCCCCAGGCGGCGAAGCGCTTCTCACAATCCCTCAAAATGTGCGGCATAATGTGACGCGGAACTTGTTCGCTCGGCTGAACGCCAATCCCGTTGCACTGCCAAGGCAAAGTCTCCTAGTCGAGCGTTAAGAGTAGGAATTCAATCGCGAGAAAAGCAATTATTTCCTGAAAAAGGCTTTAAACACAACGGCGGATGAATTCATGAAAATTTTGCGCCAAAAAAATAAAAAAGAGTCGTGAATAACAATGGAAAACGTGCGCACTGACGGACTCGAGTACATCGAAACAAACCGAAAAACCAAGAAACGCACTTTGCAACGACAAAATAAAAAACGCTAAGCACAAGTGAAAAACTTTTCGAATCTCACAAAAAATTGATTTTAATTACATCGACACGGGGGAAAATAAAATAAAAGTTGGGGGAAAAATGGGCTATTCGTGTAGTCGCGAAGGAACATGTGGCGCCGTTCTCATCAAAATGGAAGCTGATTTAATCTCCGATGCAAGAATGGCTTTTGTTTCGAGATTGAAGATTTTACAGCTTATCGGGGCTCCCTTTTTGTCAGATTAAATTTATATCACCTCATTGGAAAGGTTTTAAAATTACGGGAGCCAAGCAGGCGCTCAACAGATCAAATTCAATCATCGGATCGCGTTTACGCTTCAATTAACCCAACAAGGAAGAAGAGGCGCCGCCATTAAATATGATGAACATTTTAAGAAATTTGGTGACGTCTACGCTCTCTTAATCTTTAACAACAATCACAATTGGGAGGAGAGGGAATCTTTTTGCATAACTCTGCACTTCGTATTTAAATTCTTTTCCTATCATGTTAGCCATTTCGTATCCGAGGGTACACAGCTTTCAATAGGAATTGCGCGCTTATACGATTGAAATTAGCGATAACTTGGAAAAGTTGTTTCATAAAGATTGAACGAATTTGATGGAAAGAAAAAGACACCACAAATAAACTGGGCAAGTGCGAGTCGGACTCGCGCATCGAGGGTTCCATACTATCATATAATATATTTATCAAAATATGCCACGTTCTGGAGGTTGTTTCGATTTCGGCTTTTATAGACATATAATCTATAATAGTTTAAGGGTCGAAATTTAGAAAATAAGCGCTTTGAACAATAAATTAAACTCGCGCACCTCTTAGATTGTTTACTTTGTAATTTTTAACAAATGCGCTTTGAATAAAAAAGTTTTCAAATATTAAATTAACAGGTCACCTGAAAAAAGATTTTATGTTTGACGTTGCGCAAATCCAACTCACGCTTGACCAGTTTTTCATTACTTGTTGTAATACTTTAAAGTTTGAACTACAATCATGCCAAGTTTGACGCTTGTACGTATAACCGGTTTTACAATGGAACAAAAAAAACTTTTTAGATTTTTTTTTATTATTTGTTAGACGAAGCCCCATAATAACACATATTCTGTGAAAATTTTCTAAACATATGTAATCCTTATAAATACAAAATGAAACAACTTCATTTCACATTAATTTGTAACCATAAGGCCGAACAACGAAGAAAAACGTGGGAGTACTTTCTATCGCGTATGTACAAATTCCTTTGCGTGTGCACCCGAGGCCAACGAGAAATACAAGGCCTTGACGCGGAAAAGTCACCTGACCATAGCAGTCCGACCAACAATCAAACTTTTATTGTTTTCAACAAACGAAAAAATACTGATTGTTAAAAACCAAGATGGAAACAATGAAGGTTCAATTGTTACTCGGACTTATATGGTCAGATGACTTTCCTGCATCCAGGCCTGTCTTTCTAGTTGGTTTTGGTGTGCACCCGAAGCCAACGAGAAAGACAGGCCTCGAAGCGGAAAAGTCACCTGACCAACTAGGTCCGAACAACAATCCAGTGTTCATTGTCTCCATGTTGGATTTTAACAATCAGTATTTTTTCCCTTCTGATCCCACCAAACACAGAGCATCGTTTCTCACAACAAAAGCCACTTTTGAATTTTTAAACCACTCAAAGCACTGTGATTTACCAAAAGCATGCTCACCTTAAGCTTCGACAAGCATTCGATGCGATGCGATTCTGCAGCACTCTTTTCTTCAAATGGTAACAGAAAATCAATGCTGTCCGCAAATCGTAGTTTCCAGGCACAAAATTCGATATGTTCAACACTATTACAAACTATGCTATTGTATGAAACTTATATTGTTGTGAGTTGGAAATCTTGTCAGATGTCAGAGAAAGGAAATGGCGCCAATGGCACGGTTTGGCGGTAACTACTTTGACAGCTAGGGCCATCTGTGGGCAAATTCCGGTTTCATATTTACAGGCCTGGTAAGCTCGTTGGACAGCTCACGTATAGTGGAAATCGGTTTATGTTTTACTTTCTGCCGTAACTGTTTGATATCACAGAAAATCACTTGTCTGACATCGCGCTGCTTCACGACGTTAATGTCTGCACCGCTACAAGTGCAACTTCTGGAGAAACTTCTGGACTAGTCCTACCTATTCTGTAGGAGGTTGTCATTAAGGTTACGCATCGTAGGGCTCATGCAAAGTAGCCTAGACGAAATCGGCCAATACTTATGAAATAACCCAATAAATTCTATGGTCATATACGTGAGCCACTGCAGAAATTTATAGCTGAATAGTCAGTATACCATCAATTCTAAGTACCATGACATTATATTTGTTTGAACTGAATAGTGACTCAAAGTGAGCAGGAGCAATTCATAATTCAGGAGATTTCAAGAGAAGCGTGGAGAGCCATGATTTGTTGCGGCTATAAAGAAAGGCTTTAATCCAAAGGAGAACAACTTTCCCAGACTATACTTCGTCGAAAGCATATGCCATAAACTAATACCCTGAATTTGGAAGGGAGCGAAAGTCTCTGAAAGACGATCCTCGCAGTGGACGTCCTAATGCAGCAGTCACCGTGGAGTCAACCGTTGACAACTAGACCCCTGAAGCGGCCAGTCTACTGATGAAAATAGGTGAGCAGACTGGGGAGGGACGTTGGAAGTTCTTTGTTTATGTGAAGTGAATCACGAAGAAATAATTCCTCTCTCAACCCTTCCCACTCATTTTCATCAATGGACTGGCTGCTCCAGGGGTCTCGTTGTCAAAGTTGACTGCACAGAACATGGTCAAGGCAAACCTGCGTATCACATACCAGCAAATAGACGAGTCCCTCCACATCGAATCGACAGTGGGGAACATCATTTTACGCGTTCATCTTCAGCGAACGAAACGATGTGCGAGATGGATCCCCTACGTGTTGACGTCAAAGCAAAAACAGGAAAATGATTCCATAAGGGGTTCCCGTACAAGGCGAATAACGGTCAGGTTACAGCATCCTAATTGCTGTGGAAACATGGTTATCACTCTGACTGAGACGAAAGAGCAGTCAAAGGGGAGCATGCACAAAGAAGACCCTCCAGTGAAAAAACCGAAAAGAGTTCGAAGCGCTGGAAAGAAGTGCTAGCTTCTTCTCTTGCACTGCTCATATGGCAACCCTGGCAACTGGCGAAACTGTCAATGCAGAATGGTACGTGACGAAATGTGTTGCATAAATGCTGCAAAACTGGTGAGAAAGGCACCCAAGAACTGGGCTCCGAGTTTGTTGTGGTACGAGGATGACGCTCCTGCTCATCGGGCAGTTAGGGCTGAAGAGTTTATTGCGGAGCATCACGTGTCCCGATTGTCCTATCGACCTTACTGCCGACCTGGCTATCTGCGACTTCTTTTCTCGCGTGAAAAATGAGCATCGTGTGATTGGATTTTCTTGCGATGAGGATATAATTTCGGGTGTCTCCAGAGTCGACTGGAAACTAACTTTTTCTGATTGGTTTAAACTGATTAAATACTTTGAAAATGATTCAGAAAAATATTTTGGTTCTGAACCTCTTGTATTTTGCTGTTTGCATCTGAAAAGGTGACACAATTAATAAAACCTTGCGAACCTTTACGAGAGAAGAAGAGTCTTTGCTCTTCACACCTACTGTCTCGAAATGAATTTGTCCACACAAAAACGGAAACAAATTTTAAAACAAAACAAATTGAACGGCGCATTCAATATCGCAGCCGTCGCTCGAGGTTTCCCACAACAACACAATGAGAACAACCGGAAATGGAATTTGTCGTCCTGGCTACGCCTGCGCTACTAAACAGCTCTGTGTTTGTCGATTTAGGGGTTCCCAGCAAACATATTGATTGTATAGGTTCACTTGCCGAGGGCATTTTTCGATTTTTTTAATGATTTCGATAATGATGATCGATTGAGCTCTGATGGAAGGCACACCAACATACATACATACACACACACACACACACACACACACACACACATACACAAGCACACACACAAGGAGGAAGGCGATTGGTGGATATTGTCTGGAGGAATCGATGATGAAGAGAGGGTCCTTTTAGAAATGGCGACAAATGAAACCTCGTTTCATTCATTTACTTTGGGGGTAGGGAAGAACGGGTAGCTTGTTGCGGTAATTAAGACGGTGGACGTCGAAACACGTCACCCGGCGAAGGAGGTGGAGAGGACGAGGACGACGACGACCCAAGTCTAATGAGTTCTCCCTCTGGGCGATGACAATTATGACAAAAGAGACAATTTCATAGTCTTACTACAGAAATGTCCTTTGCCTCTTCACAGAAGAACAGTTTATAGCTATTACTTAATATACAAACATTCTCGAAATATACAAACCTTTATACATGAAGTTAGTGAGCACCACCTAAAAATGATATGAATATTTAAAAAAAAATGATATAAAGATTAAGATGCATTCTTGACAGCACACGAAAGCAACTTATTGCGACTATCTGTCATTGATCGGATTTTTGTGTGAAGTACCTGCCTAATAATCGTCCTCGTTGCAACGACCACAAACAACGGACGGTGGAAGCATGAAAACATGTGGCATATTCAGATGAGTGAGGCTTACAAACATGAACTGCCTTAAACCCACTGTCACGCATGGTGGAGGTTTCCTGTATGGCTTGGAGAGCCGTATCATGAAACAAAATGCGACGAATCCTCATTCTGGAAGACCGCCTAACAGCTCAGAATTATCTGAATATTCTCAATGACATGGTTTAGGCATACAGTAGTTTTCCAACGGTGATACAATCTTCCAGGATGTTCCAATAACGCACTACGACCAATCGTGGTTCGAGGAGCATGACAGTGAAGTAGAATATCCACCCTGGTCATCTCAGTCGCCGACCTGAACAGGGTTATCTGGAGAATGCGGTTAGGAGAAGAATCCTACCAACAGCATTAGCAGCCATATTGGTTGAAGATTGGTATACAATGGAGGACATTGCTATTGTTGTTCGTGATAAGTATTTTTCTATTCTTCGAAATATCTCAGCTGTATTAGGCTCAAAAGGAAGTCCTACCCCTTTTTAAGTATCAAAGGTATTTTGTGCGTCTGTCTGTCCGTCTGTCTCAAAATATAAATAAATATACTTCGAAGATTACAGAAATTGGTTCAAATGGCACGTGTTCTAAGGCCACCTTTACTTACCCCTTTAGAAATTTTTAAAATTAAAATATAGCTTGTAATATATCAAACAATTCGAAACGATGTGTCATGAATGAATACATAATTTTGAAGATGATTGAACATGACTCAGTGAAGGCTATTCTAATATTTTCAAAAACGATTCAAAACTTTTAGAAGTACAGTAAAACCTGCCTAATCTGGAATTGCACGGGATCAAGAATTATTTCAGTATAGAAAGGTTTCCACAACAGGGAGGTGAAACATATACTAGAGCTCGGGTCGAGACCATATTTTTTCCAGAAAGAACAGGTTTCTAAATTATAGAGGGTCCAGATTAGACAGTATTATGCTTCAAATGGTTTATGTAATAGCGACTCGTTTAGCCTTTAGGTACTTGGGTAGGTCATAACTTAATGGTTTATTAAGGTAGAATGGGTAATTGTGCGCATCATTTTAACGAAAATTCTAACGATCATGGTCGTCTCCAGTTGGTGCTCAAACTTAGCGGTAGACAAATAAACTACTCTACCGCAAGCGGGTTCCCACCAAACCTATTTTCAAAGCCAGTAGTGCTGGGTTGTTATGTGTGTATACCGTTGTTATTTGATCTCTTTGGAAAATTAAAAGGTATGCCTTCCACAATGTTTTTCTTTACTTTAGCTATTCATATTATAACCTATGGCTCTTTATTAACATCTACATACGTAATAATTTAATAAAAAATATTAGCCAATAATTTTGATAGGGTTGAGCAATACATTTCCACGTACATGATCGGGTAACTGTGCGCGCCGATTCGCATGAATCCCCCCCCCCCCACACGATTCAATGCTAAGTGCTGAGTATTACATTACTCTTATGTGTCCATTACAGATGCCAAGAATATATGTTAGGAAGACTGAGATTAACTCTTACTCCCTTGAAACTCTGCATAAAGCGCTTCGTGACATTCGTGAAAATCATACAAAAATTAGAGAAGTAGTCTGAAGTTATGGAATTCCGAAATCGACTCTGCAAAAGCAGATGTTATTAAAGAAACCCTCTGTAGAACCTCTTGTTCGTAGACCTGTGTTTACAACGAAAAATTGAATTAGAGCTTATATTTTAAATATTTGCAACTTGTTTTACGGATTCATATCTAAAGAGTTGAGACACCTATTTTCAAGTACGCAAAGGCGACACAAATTAACAACAGTTTTAACAAGGACTAGGTTGTACGGTTTCTTAACAGAGACACCCGAAAATTAAGCTGCGACAACCAGAAGTGGCAAGGATCAATAGATCGCAGCTTTTAACAAAGAAGAGGTAAGGCTTTTTATTAACAAAACATTAAAGAGATTTTTAAAAGGCAATTAAAATATATTAAACATGTATATGTAACATTATATTAATAACTGTAGAAATAAAACATCAGTCTTTAAAGAGTAGCATCTCATTTACCCAGGATTATAATTCCCGCGCACAGTTACCCCACCACATGCAAATTTGTAGATTTGTGATTACGTATAAATAACAGCTGCTATGATTGAAATGACTTTTTAACCTAAGAAACTAGACTAAATGAGATTTGATAGGTTCAATATTAGTTTCAGTAAGAAAATTTAGGTGTCATAATAGATTTTTCTTAGGTCCCCACAGTTCCCCCACGCTTTCTTAATAAATGAAATCTGTATTGGTGTTCGAATTTTGTCCAACTCCTGTAGGATCAATAGAGTTGTGATTTCTTTATAACCGCATTAGGCCGGCTTCATAGTGAGAGCTTCGAGTGAAGCAGCGAACCAAAGAAAAGATGGAATCTGTAATTTTCAGTAATATCATTCAGTCTGGGAAATATTTTGTCGGATTAGATAAACAAGGAAGTAAACAGATAAAAATTTCGGCTGCTTCACTCGAAGCTCTCACTATGAACGCGGTCTCACGCTGAACAGAAATCTAACGGCGTAGAAGAGAAAATGCCTCCTCGGAATTAAAGAATTTCATTAAAATTTAATAAGAAAGATGAGATCTACGCAAGATTTGTCTTGGACTTTTTTTTTTATTAACGTCATTAATTTTTTTTAATTTTTCTCTCTTCTTCCTTTAAAAAAAAAAAGGTCGACGATGTCAGAAACACGTTTTTTCTCTCCTGGATACAAGAAAATTTTTTCCTCTTCTCCTAAAATTTATGAGTAATAGGCTGAAGAAAAGTTTATCAATGTAGAACTGCCTTCCACTCAAACATAATTAAAGTCATAAAATATTTTCAGGACGAGGTTACTGTTAGTTTTTTTTCCTTCTCTAAAAAAACCGAAAAGAGGAGGGCAGGAGACTGGAGAGAGCAGACAGAATGACGTCGGATTCGGTTGAATTATTAAATTATAAAAGGAGGTGGGAAGGAGAAGCCTTGTAAAATTATAGAGATCTCCAACCATTCTTTAATTAACTGAAACTGAACTTCAGAGAAATCCTAGACGAATACTGAGAAGCAAGTAGGTACAGAGTGAGGCAGGTTTTTACGAGGGCCCAATGCAGAATTTTCTAGCTGAACAATACGATTCCTCAACTTTATGTATACCGTGACTCGTGTAAACATTCCTTACATGAAGTCTGCCCGAATTTCATTGTCCTGCTGGTACTGCTGAACAGTGTCTCGTAGTGAGCGTTATCGGACTGCAGGAGCAATTCATAATTCAGGAGATTCCAAGAGAGGCGTGGAGAGAATCACAAAGTAGTGCTATGAAATGCATGTGTCACAACTGTGACTATACTCCAGGTTACAAAGCAAATATTACAAACTGGTATTGAGAATTTGGAAATTCGTGAAAGCCTCTGAAATACTATTCTCGCAGTAGACTTCCTTCTGATGCAGTCACTTCGGAAAACATGGTTTACCAAAAGAATAATGACGACTTGAAGGGTTCCACGAAAAATAATTTTAGTTCCCCATGTGCCGATAGGGAGAAAAGATGGCGCTGTGCAGTGTAAAAAATGATTACAAATGAACAATACCCAAAAATTACCAAAATGTGTGGATTTCCACTATCGAGCACACTTTTTGCCAAATTTCGCTGTTCTCCACCCAAAAATTACCGAAATGTGCAGATTTCCATAATCGTGCACACTTTTTTCAAAATTTTACAGCAAAGACGAAATCAAAGTGAAACATCACGTGTTATTCAGCATAATCCCTTCCCCGATTACTACTGCATCCTCTGCATAATATTCTGAGGCCTAAAGTAATATAGCACAAAGAATGTTCATCACAGTCTGTGATATGTTGTCCATGATCTAACTCCAGGGAACGAGGTGGCCATGCATCCTGAAAAGAGTCGTCAATAGCAAAACTTCGAGTCGTGACGGCATATTAACGATGAATGTACTGAAGAAGTGGGGAAGATTTGGCAATTTCCTCTTTCAACAATTACTTTACGTCATATTTAGTACTAAGTGTTTTCCTTCAGACTTCAAACGAACTCACATTATTCCAGTTTATAAGAAGGGCGAAATATATGACATTACTAACTATAGGCCTATATATGTACTTTCTGCTATATCGAAAATATCGGAGAAACTGCTTTTTGCGAAGCTGACTGAATATCTTTGATTAGTTATACCTAATAATCACATGGGAGGACGGTCTAAGATCCCAATCTGCTTCTTAATCCTTACTATCCTGAATTATATTATAAATAGGCCTAATTATCAATGCAATTGATAAATGTTTGTACTGTTATCTTGTAAACATTGATGTCGCCAAGGGCTTCAACACGGTTCAAAGAGATAAATTTATCCAGCAACTTCAATCACTCGATGTGGATCATGACACTTTGGAACTTGTGAATAATTACTTCCATCAGCGAATAAATTATATTTTCACGAACCAAACTAGCACGCATTGGCCATCTACCAAAGGCCTGTTACAGGGTTCGCTCACGGCCACGGTCTTTTATGCCTCCATTTTTAATTTGCCTTTAAATTTCATGATTTAGACTTTTGTTGATGATAACATTTTAATTAAGGCTTTCGCCCGGGACGAAGCGTATAGTGCGCAACGACAGATTCAAGAGGATCTTGATACGCTGAGTGCCTGGTATACTACTCAGGGTCTCAAATTTAATCATGGTAAAACTAACATCGTGGTGATTGATAAACTAAACCATAAGACATTGCACACTTGCAAAGTGCTTGGAATTACTTTCGACAAGAGAATGTCTTTTCTGGAGTGCATTCAGCAATTATTGATGGATTTAACTAAATTAAAATTCCTTTTTGGTCGACTTAAGAAAATATTAACAAAAAATGAAATTGTCAGAGTATTGAATATTGTGTTAGTGGATTCTATTGTCGTCTTCGCTCCCAATATTCAATGACGAGAGTCCAAACTACATATAATAGTGTTATAGGACTAGCGTTGAATCTTCCAAGATTGGTTTCTATTACAGACACCTGCCTTATGTATGATATTCCAACGTTCAAATTGATAAATGTCTATGCAAGAGTTAAAGAACTTTATAACGCCTTAACGAATCCAGACCATCCCATGCATTATATGAGGGACTGATTGTCGGATACAACAAAAATACGAGAAACTCAAAAACTTAAAATTATTCCCACCATGGTACAGTAGTTTCTTGAAGCCTTCTTTCCGTATAACGTTATCTCAATTTGGAATTTCCTTACGGATTATATTAGAAGTTAAATTATGACCGTTGTTCTAATCATAAAGAGCATGCCTATAAACTGTTATTGCAGGAAGTACATAATTCTGTTATACATATACCACTGCGGGATGCAGTTTTAATAATAATGAAAACTGCGGCTAAACTCTTTCGTCGGCGAAGTAGTGCCGCAGCCGCTGCTGTACCGATCGACCACTGTATGATGGTGCTCCCATTTTTCATATCTGACCCAGAAGATTTTATCTTTGCTGAAGTTGTGGAATCAGTGAGCTTGTTCTCGGAATGTTTTTCCGAGTTTTTCCCATGTCTTCATAGCCCAAATTTCATAGCCCAAATTTCGCAGTGCAGAATTTGTATTATGGATTTTTACCTGTGTTTTATGAAAGTCTCGGTTATGTAGACTACAACAGCACACCTTTTCTCCTAGTCAAAGTTTGGAAGTAAAAAAATTTTTTCCTGGAATCCTTCTTCTCATGTCATCATTAGTATCCCTATCAAATTTATTGCCATTCCGAGAGAGAGATCGAGCTACTCATGGCCCTGAGTACTGTCAGTTCAATTACAAACAACCTGTATTTCCCTTTGAATAAAGTGAATGAAACGCACTTCCTGGACTCCAATATAAATGAAATTATAATTGAATATCTCTAGTTCTAAATTTATGAACAGTAAAGAAGGCATTAATGAACGCAGCAGTCACTGTTCTCGAAATCATGCCTTAGAACAGGTCCTCTTTGTTAAAATAATTTAATACCAATTATCTAGGGATCTCGTGCAAAGACACAAACCGTGAGAAACCCTTCCATGTCCCAAGCAGCGTCGCCCTTTAAACTCGTCTTCGTGTCGCTTACTATGCACCTAGTTAAAGGGAAGTGGCGCGATCAGGACATCATTCGCCAATCGCCTATGAGTTGCCCGTCCCTCTGCGGTCACAGCTTCTCTTCCTCCTTTACTATTCAGCGAATTCCTGCGGTCAGTATCAGGTGACCAAAAGGACTGCAGGGAGGATAGAAAGAGAGAGAGAGAGAAGAAAAAAAGGAGCCTCCACCAAGGTGTGATGTTAGGAAGGACGAGCGAAAGGTGCGTGGAGGAATCGATGCCCCGTGGAGCCGTCTTGTTGTGTTCACGGGCTCACGGTTCTTGCGCCATTCGGACGCGCTGGACTGGAACTCGAGCGCGAGGCGGCGCCACTTGTTCTCGGTATCTTAATCGAGTTAATCTCGCTTGCACAGCGCCACCTGGTTCGCGCCTTGATCCTTCGGCGAAATGTCGAGATCTTGGCGGCGATGCTGCGAACAGGAGGTGGTGGGAGGAGGAGGAGGAGGGTGCCTGCTTAATTCAGTTATTTACTGATGCACACAAAGAGTGGCGAGGGAAGTTGAGGCTCCTCTTCTTCCTTCTCCGTTTTAAAGTCACTTTCAGTCCTTAAGCGTCTCAACCTCTTCAGCTCTCTCCCAAGGCCTCGTAAAAATGACCCTCCTCCTCCTCTTCTTCACTCGCACCTAAGAAAACTTTTCTCACGTCAACTTTCTAACAGAAATGAGGTTTTTTAACTCTAAATCTTCTCGAAAAATTATTTAATTACCTTCCGTTCTCAGTCCGTTATCTTCACGAGAGAATCTAATTCTATGAATTTAAACAATTGACTGCAAAAAAGTTAGTACTCTCACATCCAAAGGTTTAGCTAGGGAATGTTAATATGAGGGTTGGGGCATAATTCATGGAAACTATTTTTTTTCTCAGAGCTAAGGGATGCTATCACAAAATGTCATATGTCTCAAGGAAGCCGTGCATACCGCCATGTACCTGAGTTGAACAACGCTCGTATTCTCTATTTTGATTTCTGTTACTTATTGTGGAACATTAAACGTGCATTTATGTTCCAGAATAGATTTTCCAGAATCATGAAACAAAACATAATGTTGGCGTGTTCTTAAATGTCCGTACATGTCATCCATTCCTTATTCTTTTATCTGTATTTCACATTTTCCACTCATGCTCGAATTCTCACAAAAAGAAAAAAATAGTTGACATGACTTATGCCCCTGCCTTCGTATCCTTTAGCATTAATTCCATAATTCAAAGTAGAAAAGGGAAGGAAAAATTCCGCGACCTGGACTCGAACCAGGGCAACGCCTCCAATAAAGAAAGCCTCGGCACTGAAACTTCATACAAAGTTACATCAAACTACTTCGTCCTTTGTTAATCGTATTTCTACCAATAACAAGCCCTAAATTTGGTCGACTTATGATGATATAACAATGTATGACGTTTCAGTGCGGAGGCTTTCTTTATAGGAGGCGTTGACCAGGGACCATGCCTTTGGCTAGCACCACTTTTACCAATTGAGTTACCGCGGACAAAGAACTGTAAAACTGTTACAATATGTTCATATGGACTTCCATGAAGCCACAAATCAGCTCAACCGGCAATGTAGTCCGCGACTCGCAAATCGAGAATCTTCCTTGCCCTAAGCCATTAAATAAATTCATGAAATTTAACTCAAAGAGAAGATAACAAGAAGTTAATCCTCCCGAGGGAGGTATAGGAAAGTAGCGGAAGCCCTGAGATCATCTATTTTTACCCTTTTATCTCACTTTTTAACCCCCCTCGCCAATTTTTTAAATCGAAAAATTGATTTTGTCGAACATAGTATTTAGAAAGTGTAAAAGAGCTCTATCTTCTTTCGTTTCTCATCATTTCCGATCGAATGATATATGACATGCCATATGTTGCCATAGTTCTAAAGACCAAGTAATGCCATATGCTGCCATCCCCACAATTCCTACCCCAGTGGGGCAATTTGGTCCAAGCTTCATAGGAATCTTGCTTAGAGGAATCTGCATACCGAATTTCATTCCTTTATGCGCATAAATACGCGTAGACCTTTTGATCCCTTCTAATTTCCGCCCCCGCAACTCCGATCCCAGTGGGCCAATCAAAACCAAACTAAATAGTGAAAATGCACATGCCCTTAGTAAGCTACATTCCGAATTTCAACCTTCTACCTCGAAAAAATGCGGAAATTATGAAGTGGACGGACGGACGAAGGACGGACAGACAGATGAACATTGTGAAAACAATAAGTAGCTCCATTTTTCCGCTACTTAATAATTAAACTGAAGAAACTTTTCATTGTAACAGCATTGTCGTTCATTGTCAACCGTAGCTCATTTGGTAAGACCGATGTCAGCAAAAGTCATGCTCCTTGGTTCGATTCCCGTCGAAGAATTTTTCCTTCCATTTTCTTCAGTTTAGTCATTATCTTCTCATTGGGATTAATTCCGTACAAAATCACGTTAAACTGCGATTGGGCAAACCACAAATGTACTAGGGCTACTGGAGAAATTTGTAACTGAAAATCGGTACACAGCGCAAACAGTGATACTCTCCGAGGCGAAAAACAAAAGCAATAATCCATAAACGAGAAAATATAGCACTTTATTTATCTTAGGAATGAACTATATTAAGTGGTGAGGGTACGCACAAGTTTACAGGCGATGTTGAAAGGTTCTTCCGTCCATGCGCAGGCACAAATCCAGTCGTCTGCACTTGTTTCGATAGGAATCGTCATTTTTCGGACACCCTGTACAAGCATTCTTTACATATCCCTGCCCGAATTTCATTGTCCTTCAGGAATGCGTTTGAACTGACCAATGACTCGAAGTGAGCGTTGTCGGACTGCAAGAGCAATTCGTAATTCAGGAAATTTCAAGCGAGACGTAGAGAGTCATGGTTTTCTGCGACTATAAAGAAGGGCCTAAATCCAAAGGAGTGCAATGAAACTCTGAGAATATGGAGGGGAGCGAAAATGCCTGATGCACTAGTCACTACGGAAAACGTTCGCTATATAGTGAACATGCTAAAGGGAGATCCTTGTATCACTTACCAGCAGATACAGAGTCCGTCTAAATCATTTTGCAGTAGTCAACATCATTTTGAGAGTTCATCTTCAACGAACAAAACGATGTGCGAGATGGATTCCCACGTGTTGACGTTAGAGCGAAAAGAGGAAAGAGTGAGATGTTCCATTGAATGCTCGAATGATTCGAAGAAGGCGGATCAAGGTCTGTTTATAGCATCCTAATTGGTCACAATAATAAATAGAAAAGGGAAGGAGAGATTCCGCGATCTGGACTCGAATCAGGGCCATGCCTATCGCTGGTAAAACTGATGTCGCGGAATTTTTCAATTTTCTTGCGATGAAGACGACGTAACCGCATACACGGCCGTCAATTCGGGTATACCGGAGTCGAATGGAAACAAGCCTTTTTCGATTAGTTTGAACGGAGGAATCTGTGCATAGCCTACAATGGTTTGAAAAAGATTCAAAAAATTTTCGTTCTAAACCTCTTGTGTTTCCGTGGCATTTCTACAGGCCGATGAACAAGAGACACATGTAAATTTGTTTTAATTAAATATGAGTGAGCATTTATTTGTTATCGTTATCTCCTTTTCTTATTAAACACATGATATTGAGCGCATACTGAATACCGGGTTACGTGATAAAGTGATGACGCTGTATAAGATATCTATCGAGATATCGCTGTATCCGCAACAACAAAAGAAAGAAGAGGTAAACGCTCGCATGACGTCATTTGCGGACGCACTTCGTGACGCGGAGACGGAGGAGAGTGCTTGAGCGGCATGGCGTTCGGTTGGTAAACATTGAGTGAAGAGACGGATACCCCTCGAGCCCCATTCTCGAAACTCTGCCTCGTCAAGGAACTTTCTCGATTCGACTCCGGGGGTAAACGAAGACGAGGCATGATGCACGCGCAAGCTGAAAAAGAAGAAAAAAGAAAGACTGGAAGAGGAAGCGTCGCGCCCGAAAGCCTTAAGTAATTGGACGAAGGGCGGGGGTTCCTCCCATGAAAATAATTGACCACCACCTACAGCAGTACCTAAATGGATAAACACACACTGCCGAGGAGGATACAGAATGGAATAATAAATGACAACGTCTACAAACCGATAAGCAAAATGCGAAGATAGTCTTTAAAGTAGAGATGGCTTTAGAAAACTGTCTTATTTATTGTTTAATTTTCTTGTAATGTTTACATGTTACTTACAGTCGGTGCTTTCGTGTCCTATTCACCTATGGATCCCTTACTGATGCATCGTTCCATTAGATCTCCTGGAAAGAATAAACGTTAAATAAAGACGTGAGTTGTAAATTGGTTTAGATTCTGAATGATTTATGTACAGTCGGGTGCAGACAGGTTTAGACTTACGTCATAGTTGAGCTCGTGAATAGCACATCCCAAGCGTATATCTGCTACCCTATTTTCGGTCAGAAGGGACAGGTCCAGTCTAATCTGCCTTGATTCTCAGTAAAAGTATCCGATTTTTACAACCGATCAACATCCGGTAAGCTCAGTTCCTACGGAGCAAGTAAAAACCTTTTTGCACCCGACTGTACATACACTTGTCAATGAAGCAGAAACATGTATTTAGTATTTTATTGGAAGCATAGAGTCAATAAGGTTCTGAAGCATTTGTGCGAAATGCAGAAATGCTGGTGGTAAAAATTGGTGGTGAAGAGCTCTTGGTGAAAAACTGTTGGTGAAGAACTCTTGGTGAAGAATTAGCAGAGGAAGGACTCACAATAATAAACTTCTTCCACTAGATTTGCACTGTACAAGCATTTTTACCAGTCTAGTTATCAATTTCCACCACTAGATCTTCGCCACAAGTTGGTTACTACCAGATCTTCTTCATCTCGTTGAACTTTAAAACTTCTGGACTTTGGTAACTTATATATTCTTTCATTTATTAATTCTTCGTCTGCGTGGATGTTTAAAAGTTCTAACCGGAACATAGTTAAAAAAAAAAGTTGCTAAGTATAGATATTAGTATATGTATAGGTACTTGAATATAACCTTTGCATAATAGAATACAATACAAATATTCTTTATTGACACAAAGGAACACATACAATCAAACGATAGCGCGTTTTCATTAAAGGTCTCCCTATCTTTATTAGTAATTTTAAGTAATTACACATATCAGAATACAGTGCTTTAATTTTAATTAAAGAACTATATAAAGAAAGTATGGACAATCATTGTTGCAGGTAACCATTTTGATTTTTATTTCATTTCTATTTCTTCTTGTTTTGCAGTAAATTCAAACCTGCAGATTGAAAACTGCCTTTTTGACCAAAGTCAGAGGGTAATGTGCCTTTGAAGTTTGAATTCACTGCAAAACAAGACAATTATCATTTGAAATAGGACTCAAAATGACTGTCTACAACAATGAATTGTCCATGCTTTCTTTATATAGTGATTTAGTTTTAGTTATAATTTGCTTGTAGCGCCATCTGTTGTTTCTTTTATGAACTAAATTATACTTTGACCGCATATCAGCTTGTATTCAACTATCAGCTTGAGAATTTAGCCTAGAACTTAGCTTCTAGACGGCGTATTACGATAAATCATACACCATTTTTTAAGTTACACCTAAAACATTGCAACTGTGAAAACCGCGTTTATTTTCGTGTAGGGAAGTAAGAAACAAACATACAGACAGACAGAGAAAAATTCTAAAAATGATTGTTTTGGCTTCTGTTAATATTAGGAAGGCTTCTCTAATGATTCTCATTCTTTGGTCAGGAAGGCTTTACAGATTTTATCATATAATAATCAAATATTTGAGCATTAAACAGAGATTGTACGAGGCATATTCAGAAAGTAATTTCATTTTGTAATAAAAACAAAACCACTATATACAGTCCATTTTCAAATTTTTTTCTTTCTATATTTTTTTCAGATTCTATATACCTTTAACTTTTTTTGCACATTGTTTCCAAGTTAATTTAGACATTTGTCATAGCGCTCAATGAACTTCTGCATACTCACTTAATAGAAGTTTGTTTTTATTACAAAACGCAACTTACTTTCTGAATACGTCTCGTACATCTTTTTTAGATTCCAAAATCATTATTATTTATTTCCTTTATAAAACAAACAAACAAAGTTACAATGTTAAATAATCACAAAACTCATCCATTTCTTAATTTCCGTTTTCGTTTAGCAAAATGATAAATAAATAATTATGTTTTTATTTTTTTTAATGAATGCTAGTTGGACCATCATCATCATCTTCATTATTATTATTATCCCCCCCCCTATTTTCTATTTGTTTCTTCTTTTTTTCTCTTTTGGATCGTTTCTTCTCTATCTCTTCACAATACTGCACACTAATTATCCGTTCAATCCCTCCAGGACTCCAATTTATTCCGCCTCACCAGAGGATTCGTTCGAAGCAATCCTACATTACTCAAACTGCTTCTTCATTTGCATGGTCTTCTTTTCCTTCCCAAAAAAAATCATCATCAGAGAAACTAATCTGGTTAACATTTAAATTAGCGAACCCCCATGTAGACTAAGGTTCGTGTCTGCGTTTAATTAACCTCAGGCATAATGTTTACTTAGTTAGATATTATTATTATTATTATTATTATTATTATTATTATTATTATAACAACATTATAAATTAGATTATAACAATAATTTCTTCCACTCGATTCATTAATTATAAAGTTAGGTTTACAGACAAGTTTAGTCGTCAAGGAAAATCTGTTGTTTTTTTTGGGGGGCGAGGTTTTATTCAAAGCGGTTTCGTTTTTATAATTTAATTAAAAACGAGGGTGAATAGTTGTTTGAAAATAGGGAAAATAAAATTTTTGTGATAAATTGTTGGAAAAAAAGTGACTAACTGTTCAAAACTTTCGCAGGCTTTCACTTAATAGAAGCACAAAACGAAAGAATAAATGAAAATTCTGTTGAATCTGTTGCTAGTCAAGCGCTCCTTTTGATGCCTTTGAAATAGGAAGTTGTAGGTGACCTATCCCATGGTGCACTTTTCATCATCCCAAATATCCAAATTAGGACACATTCAAATCCTATCTTAAAAACCATAGTAGATACACGAAAAATTCCAATTCCGAACAAAACAAAAAAAAAATTTTCCAAAATCCGATGAAGGGATCACCAACAATCATAATTGTTTATAATTTACAAACACCCACAGTGCATAAATAATTTTACTCCAAAGTTAATCATAATTGCTTTGCCTTTTATTTCCTCTTTCAACTGAACGTGAATGTTATGATGATAATTTTTCAGTCATTTCTTGATTTGCAAGTTGAGCGCTCAAATGTCTTTGTGAAGTGCCAGCTAGGTGGCCGAGAGGGCTAGGGAGTAGGCTTTCTAGTTCTCGAGTCCACCTGGTCGTGGGTTCAAATCCCGCCGTGGGCATGGATGTCCCGGGCTGCGTACAGATATAACTTGTGTAAAAGGCGCAAAATAACCTTAATAGTCGACGCCAACAATTCTATTAAACCAATCTTTGTGAAGTGCATAGGGAGATAACTAATAAATTCAACATGTGATTGTTGGTGATCCGTTCATCGCACATTGGAAACTTTTTTTTTTTTTTGTTCGGAATTCCATGCTAAACAAGTCTTCAATTGAAATTTTTCGTGTATCTGTTACGGTTTTTAAGATAGGATTTGAATGTGTCCTAATTTGCATATTTGGGATGATGAAAAATACACCATTGGATAGGTCACCTAGAAGTTCCTATTCATTGGATTCATCAAAATTGACGCATCTGCTTCGGTTACGAAAACGAACAGGGGGGGGGGGCTCTTTTTGTATCCAACCTGTATAAAGGATTTTTTTAATCACGTTTTTGGCTTACAGTTTTTTTTATTGAACCTGTATATAATGACTACTTGAGATTAACGACCATTTTTGGCGTGGTCTCGTGGGTGATCATTACTATACTATATTTGGTTTTTGGTAATGTCTGGTGTGGGGGGCGTATTTACATGGCAGATTTTGGACTCTCTTATCATTGACTGTGCATCGTTATGTCCAGTTGCTTGATGACCATTTGCAGTCCTTCATGACCTTCGGTACCCTAATAACGATGCGATGTTCCAGGAGAAATAATACAATGTCCGGCCAACAAATGATTTTACGGACCGATGACCTTCCTGACGCCAACCTCTCGAGAGAAAGACACAAACACAAACATGGATACCCACGGTGGGACTCGAACCCACGACCCTTAACATGGCAGACTAGGTAAACCAGAGCCAGTTGAGCTGGTAATTAATTTTAGAATTAAAAAAACTCAAAACTTCATATAATGACTTTTTTAACTTGTCGCTCACTAGGTCTATAAATGAATTAGTTAAATAAATTTACTTTCTAAGAATACAAACACAATTTTAGAACCAGAAATATAATTTCATTTTAGAACCAAAAATTTCATTAAATTTTCTTGTGAGACTTTTTTTCCGTTGTGCACATTTTTTTTATTGTTTCTATGGTGAAGGAAAAATCGAATTGTAATGTGATAATGTGGTTTTGAAAAGTAAGTAATTTTTATGCAGGGGCATCAAATCATTTTCTGCGCACAGGCGGCTCCAACAAAGGCTTTATTTTTTTAAAGCTATTTGAAAATAATGTGTATAAGGCGTTGAAAAAGTCATCCTTGGATATTTCAAATATTTTTTCTAAATTTATAAGGCAAAAACAGTTGGAAAAGCTTAATGTTGAATGCAAAGTCATTATGTCTCATTATAAAAATTATCCAGGTAACTAGAATATATTTTTATACACGAGAATATAATAAACAGAAAAAGAATGATGAAGATTTAAATTCTGGGAAAAATTCTAAGCTATGTTTATTCTTTTTTTTTTAAATGGAAAATAAAATAATTTTAAAAATTTGTGAATAAAACGTTTGTTTATTGTATTTACGACTGTGGTCATTGAAAAATGAAAAATACTTTGATATTCAAGTGAAATTATATGCTGTATCTTCTTGTCGCTATGTTTTTGCAGCAAAAATTTTTACTTGTTTTATGTAAGAAATAAATAGCAAATGTAGCCTGCCATCGATCATGTCGCCACCCTGGCGGCCAAGCTACATTTCTTTCTCTTGAGTTGAATGATCATTATATACTGAGTAGCCAGTTTATTAGGACCGCGCCCCCCCCCCCAATACAGCGTTGCGCCACCTCTAGCAGCTATAACAGCACGAATTCGCCGTGGGATGGATTCAATTAGCCGCTGGAAGCATTGTTTCGTGATTGTCCATGCGAATGCAACAGCTGCTCCCAGTTGATGCTTATTGGATAGTGGTGGATCCATGCCTCGAATAACCCGTTCCAGCCCATCCCAAAAATGTTCGACTGGGTTCAAATCCAGAGACTGTGGTGGCCAGAGGAATAAGTTGAATTCATTACCGTGCTCCTAGAATCATTCCAAGACGATATGAGCCTTGTGTCACGGAGCATTGTCCTGCTGGAAGTGTCCTTCCGATTGGGGGAAACATTAGCCATGATAGGATGAACGTGGTCGGCAACAATGTTCAGGTAGTCCTGGCCATTAAGGCGTTGTTCTACAGGTATCAGCGGACCAAGAGTATGCCAGAAAAACATTCCCCAGACTATTACTGAACCTCCACCAGTCTGAACCGTGGAAACCAGCCAGGAGAGGTCCATCGCTTCGTGCTGTTGTCTCCAAATTCCGCGTCGACCATCTGCATGGTGCAATAGGAAACGGGATTCATCCGATCAGCAGACTTTCCAGTCGTCGACGGTCCAGTGCTGGTGATCACGGGCAAATTGGAGATGTTTTTTGAGGTTTTGCGACTAGCCGTCGGCTGTTGTAGCCCATCCTTGCCAATGTATGGCCTGTAGTACGTTCAGAGATGTTATTCTGCGATCCAGTGTTGTACTCCACGGTGAGTTGACGAGTCGTGACGTTTCTATTCGCACGAACAAGCATTCCCATCCCACGCTCAGCCCTTGAATCGACGAGTCGTTTGCGGCCACAGGCTTGTCTCTGGGTGGTTATTTTTGATTGTTCCTGGTAAACCCTTGAAATGGTTGTTCTGGAAAAGCCTAGAAGATGTGCGGTTTCGCAAATATAGTACAGTACTCAGTCCACCTCGCTGGGCACCAACTCTCATCCCGCGCTCGATCCTTGGTTTTCCCCATGTTGAAGTCACACCATTTGCAGTTGACAGATGTCTTCAGGCTTTATATTGGTACCGACCGTCAAGTCACCAACTGATACGTAGTAATTGCTATGCCAACGGATTTGCATAGTGATGGGTGTTCCTAATAAACTGGCCACTCAATGCATTTCTATAGACCATGATGCGCATTGTTTCGCGAAAAGTGACAAATAGACATTAGCGTGTACAATTGTTCGGTAGGATGGAAGTAGGAAGTAGTGCTTCCACAAAATTCACCTTATCATAACAGATACCAAAAGAAAATACACTGAGATAGATAAGAAGCCTGAAGTACCCAAGAGTCATCCAAAAATGCAAATTGAAAAATTAAAAAAAAAAACCAAATATACAAAAAACGCAGTAATTCAGGGCAAAGAGACTGCTCTCTGTTATACAAGATGTCCATAGGGTGTTATGGTAGAAAAGGATTTCTACCATACAAATATTTAATAATTTTTAACGTAATAAGATGTATCGTTTTCAGCATTTCTTCTAATTTATTTATAGCAAAAACTGCTCATATGAGGCATTACTATCTACGGCCTATACAATCAACACCTAGAAAGAAAACCTTTATACTGAAAATTCATACATTGTTACATGATAATAAAATCTTGTAAACATTCCAAGTAGGAGCTTTAGCAGTGAAGGAGAAATACATTTATTCATTTATAAAAGAAATTAAACCCCTTCCCCCTCCCTCCGAGTAGGGTAAGACAAGTAGCAGATCCTGAAGTTATCTATCCCCTTTATCTGCACTTTTTACCTCTCCCCAAGTTTTTTAATCAAAAAATTAATTTTCTCGAACGTAATATGTAGAAAATATAAAAAAGCTCGTATCTTCTCCCCTGCTCATCATTTCCGAACTTATGATATATCACAAGCCATATGTTGGCTTAGTTCTAAAGACCACGTGACTACTACCCCCGCAAATCCGACCCCAATGGAACACCTGGGCCTAAACTTCATAGTTAATGTACATCTTGCCTAGAGGAATCTGGATACTGAATTTCACGCCTTTACGTACTCAAATAGCACATAGATATGTTGTCCTCTCTGAATCCCACCTCCGTAATTCCGACCCCAGTGTACCAATCAAAACCAAACTAAATAGTGCAGATGGACATGTCCACAGAATGCTACATTCCGAATTTCAACCTTCTACCTCAAAAAATGTAGAAATTATGAAGTGGACGGACTGACATTATAAAACTAATAAGTAGCTCCATTCTTCCGCTGCTTAATAATATAGATTATGAGCACTTGAACAATCATGCGTCGACAAAGCGATTTCACGTGCTTGCGCCGATGTCAGTACGCTTAAAAGAAGAACAGAAAGTAACAATATATTCCTTCTTGATAAATCGATTGTTATATGACATGCCATTATCTTGGTATTCTTTACACTCACTGTTTTAGCACGTGAATTCGATTTGAAGGGGTCCACGAAAAATTCTGAAAAATTGATACGGCCGAGCTAAGACTTTGATAGTCATATTTCTGAAAAGAGAATTTGAAAAAGTTAATCCGTTTTCAAGTTATCGTGCAGACCAAGGGCGCATTCTTATAAGTAGCTTTTATGGTAAAGCTCCTAATACGAGGTCATAATTTATGGCTATTATTGGTAGAAATACACTGAACGACCAATTTATTAGAGACACCTCTTCGGTGCAGACAGCACGAGGTCATGGACCCATCCTGTCAGCAGACAACCGTACAGGCGGGTGGAGGAGGAGTGCTGGTCTGAGGAGTCTTCTCTTGGGACACACTGGGTCCTCTGATATCCGTAGACACATCCCTGAATGCGACACACTACCTGAACATTGTTGCCGATCAGGTGCACCCGTTCATGATGACTGTTCTCTGGTGGTGACGTACAGTTTCAGCAGGACAATGCTCCCTGTCACCGTGCTCGAATAGTCTTGGACTGGTTCAAGGAACATGACGCGGACATTCAGTGGCCAGCTCGGTCGCCCGATCTCAACCCGATCGAGCATTTATGGGATGAAGTAGAGAGAACATCCGACGCCTTCCCACACTAGTCCAACCTGCACCGCACCAATTACGTATTCAGGCAGATCTCGCCGCTAAAGGAGGCGCAAGATGCTATTAGCGGGGTGTCTAATAAATTGGTCGTTCAGTGTACGATTAACAAAATCAGGAGATACAGGTTAATATAGGTCAATAATCACCAAATAAAAGGTCGGTTATTGTGTTACAATACTGCACCTCCCCCCTCTTGCTTTTGTACTAAGGAAATGACTGGAGTCGAGAGGTGCAGGATTGTAGAGTTCGGAACTGATATAAATCTAAGGGGGTCTAAATGATTGAACACTGGGACTGCATAAGTAATAATTCAACCTTTATTACAACCAACTAAAAAAAACAGCAATTACAAGTCACAACTCGAGAGGGCCCTCTAAAATATGCATAAGTTAACAAGGCAGTCAAACTGTAAGGTTTCGTTCACAATTACTTGAACATAAAAAAAACAATTGTAAACTTATTTCTAATCCCATAAATATTGACAGAGCATAAGCACCTGTTCAAGCACTATTAACGAGCACTGCATTAACCCAATTACTCTTATGGCAGCAACCAGGGTGAGGCATTAACGCGATTTCTTTTAGGTTATTAAGGCACACTGCACAAAGAACCTAACTCTAACAGTCAACGTTACGACGTGGAGAACGTCGTGTGGTTCCTTTATACCCAATATCTCTTATAAGATCGTTTATTGGGGGGGGGGAACCACGGAAACCCCGATGCACACGTTCTTTGTACAGCTAGCTGCACTACAACACGCCTCCCCGCGTCAATGCGCTATCACCGCTTTAAACAACATCTAGCGCGTCGCACAATTAGCGAACGCGATACAAAACAGTGCTCACCACCAAGGTACAAAAACTGCACATAGGCAAGGTGCAAGTATGCAAATAATTAACAGTGATCAACACCGTAGGAACAACAGGGCTCAGCAAACCACTTAGAGACATCGTAACGCTAAACTTAATACTATTCACATTTATTACAGACGCTATAAAAGGCAAACTACATTTCAGACATTGCTTCCAACTGTTCTGTTTACTATACGCGGCGGAACTCTTGATCAGGTTATTATGGATACAGTCCATAACCGTTCTTACTGCATATGCACGAGACAAGGTTCTTTGCAATATGAAGCGTAGACACCCTCACGCGGAAACGCCAGTTCCAAAACGCAAAATAAAGTACACTCACCAACAGAAGTCGTCTCAATGGGCAGGAACTAATTGTCGCTAGGACGAGAATACCTGTTGATGGGCAGTGAGAAGGAACTTTGAGTACCAACTCCGCAAGTAGGCAAAGAGGAAATTTTATCTTCATCCATTTCCAAATTTTAGTAATTGCGATGTATTCTACGACTTCGACGAATGGACAACTCCTTGATATGCATCAAATCAAACTTGACCGCACGTTTGGAATGATGATATGTATTGAAGAGCGTCTCCTCGCCCTCTCAGTTTTAACATTGAACTCCCCTTCCTACATTACACATACAATCATTATCTACTGTCTTTCCTTGGAAGGGAAAAAAAATATCGTTGTCAAGACCATCTTATCAACAACCCCAACAATAATCACCCCGGGAGACCGCACAATCGCTGCGAAAAAGCCTCGCCATAACAATGTTATACCCCCTGACAATCGCATTCCTAGAACGACAAGGAAACGTTAACAGGAGTCATATACAATATAATGACAACAATTAAAGTATTATTCAGAAATTTCAAATTGAAATAAGACAACAGCTAAATCTTAATTTATTACTATTCTTTTTTTTTAAAAAAAAACAAGTCCCTCAAAATTATGGCCTTTTCTCCCCCCCATTGGACGCATATGTCACTTCACTTGACATGAAATGTCACAATTGCCTGCATGAAAATCTTTTTGGAGACAGAGTCCGCAGTGAGCAGCCCAGCGTATCATACCCTTTTCACTATCGACCCGGTTACCAAAAGGGCTTTCATCCAGGCATTAATCGGCCTTTTCATCTGGAAGTAGTTTACCTAACTTACCTGTATCTCCTCTGGACAGTGATCGGTGATCTTCTTGGATAAACTCTGTTATGGGTCCGTATAGTAGCTCTTAATATAAATTCAGTCCAGGTCTTCTTGAGTAACATTAGCGAAATTACTTTCTCGTTTAAAGCTCAAATTTAAAAGCTCTTCCCCGCAAATCGTTTATTACCTCAGCATAGACTTAAACCTCATACGATGCTTCCAATCCAACTAGTTTTATTCGAAAACTTCACGAGACCTTTAAATGCAAAACAATCAAGGCGCTTAGTTGAATTCCTGTTCTTTATAGACATTTAACTACAGAAAATCCGAAGGCTTTAGCCAAGTGCTTCGCTCCAATTGCTTTACGATTTCAATTTCAACTGATGAGATCACCGAATGAAATCCACAAAAACTGTTGTACTGGAAAATCCTTTAAACTTTTGAGAATATACATTTTCAATAATAATAATAATAATAATAACACGAGAAATATGCATCTGCCGACGCCAGCAGGAAATTATCATAATTTATTTTGTACTTAATAAACATCACAAGGTGACTTTTGTTTCCATTTGCGAAGTGCCAATCATTGCCAGTGGAATGTCGATTCAGCGATGATGCAGATGCTCATTCAGAAAACGCCTCTTCAGTTTGGATTAATGAGATGCTTGTGATAAAAAAATTATTTTGTGAATTTATATAAATTTTTTTTGTATACGATCAATACTCAAATCTTCATTTCAGGCAGCAAAGACCAGGTTTGTGCTATACTCTCATCCTCCCTTGTCATTTGCACAATGCTAGCCGCCAAGATGGTTTTTGAGTAGATCAGAGAGGTAAAAGTCGCTCGGAAAAAAGCACATGACGAGGAATTAAAAATGAAGCGCAAAACTGGCTGAGGAAACAAAGCCCAGTTTTCTAACGAAAAGGTATCGAAAGACTATTACATCGATAGGACAAATGCATCAACATCATCTGAAATTATGTTGAGCAATAAAAAGATAAACATGTAAAATAAACGTGCAAATCTAGCTATGTTTCAGATTCCTATCTCAATTAGTAATTTTTAAATTACCATTTATAACTTACTACTGATTTCCCCTCGTATTTGGTATAATATGAGCCAGGAATATGCTAAGTTGGTCAAGAGCATGCCAAATACGCTAACAGCCAGTTCGCGATCTACTTTCTCAGCTGAGTGTTCAGCGACAATACAGTGACATTGTTGTAACCGTGGGTTCCTCGCTTCTTCAATATAAGTCCATTGTTGCTAAAGCCTCAGTTGAAAGACTCACTTCAGAAAATAGATAGTGAACTGACCCTAACGAGTTTAAACTCTGGGTCAAGCGTAACTCGTATTCACCAGGCAGTTAAGTCAACTTAAAATTGTGCCGAGTTTAAGTTGCCCCCTACAGCCGCTGAAGACGATTCGCATGCGCAGTGTATCCCCAGCCACTCCAGCCAAAGAAAAACAACATGGAGGACGATATGCGGTCTTTTCGAAATGTGACCGTGACGTCAGGTCATATACGTGTGAACCAATGACAGAAGTCGACACAACGATGCTTGGCTTACGCTACGACTTAGCCAAGCTGCCGCCTTGAAATATTGGTAAATACCAATCAGATTCAAATTAAGTTGAACTTTCAAGCTTGACTTCCAAAAAAGGTGAATACGGGCGTAAGTGTTGTAATTAAAGCCAAAGGCGGCAATGATTTTTCGATTGAAAAATGGAAGGAAAGATTATGCGACCTGGATTCGAACCAGGAACCTCGACTATCATGGCCGACGCCTCTACCAATTGGCTATAGCCAAAGGCGGCGTTATCAACTAATAACACTGGTCGGCAAAAAAAAGTCCTCCTCCCTGCAAAAAAATATGTGAGCTATATAGCTTTAACATTCTTAATCTACAGATGACATCCTGATTGCACCATCACGTACCTTTTTTAAGAGAGAGTTTTATATTATTAAAAATATTTTATCAATTAAAAGACTAATATATTCATAAAAATGAAAACATGAAAAAAAGGTATTATTTTGCACAATCTTATTAACAAATCAATGAAGTGTCTCATGCTGTCTTTTGTCTCTTGTATTGACCTGAAGAGGAATCGCCTATGATGCCCGGCACGAAAGAAAAAGGAAACTGGCGCATGTATAAATGAATAAAACTCGTTCAACCAATCAGAAACGGACTGAATACGAGGTATTACTTATACCTGGCATTAGTAGTAAGTAATGCCTTGATTCTTGTCCGTTTCTGATTGGTTGAACGAGTTTTATTCATTTACACATGCGCCAGTTTCCTTTTTCTTTTGTGTCGGGCACTATAGTAATTTCACAGCCTTCACTTATACTGGCCCGGAGATTACCAGGATTTCAAATATCTTCCGGGAAAGCGGAATTAGAGTTGCCTTTAGAACCGCCAACAAGTGCAAGTATGCCCTGAACCCCAAGAAACCAATTGACCGCGACAATGTGTACACAAACTCCTGTATATACAAGCTCACAAATCCCACGTATGGGTGATTTTATTTAGGATCCACGAAGAGGACATTCAGAGAGCGTTTCAACGAGCACAAAGATCATGGATTAACCGCGACGGAAAATCGGCGTTTGCGGACCACCTACTGACACAGAAGTACCAATGGCTCAATCCAAGAGATCATGTCTATACTCAAGCTTGAAAAAGACCACAAAAAGATATTGACTAACGTAGCCTTGGAAATGAGGAAGCACTTAAAAAGTGACCAAGATAAAATATTGAATAATCAAAACCCGATCTTCGACGTCGTAACGATATCATAAATCCTTCCACCAGGGATCGCTATTCTTCGACGGCACCTAACCAATCATAACCTATTTAAATTTTTTACCCTATGACTTACCATTGTATTAATTTATGCAGCCATTTGAATGTTTTCGTTACAATTTTATGTATGTTACCTAGTTGCTTGTAAGCACACCAATCAGGATTGAGTAAATTCTTTCCGATTGGTGATGTTTTCCATACATTCGGCAGCGTGGGCCTGCCTCCTTGTAGTAGTTTCCTAGTCCTGATGACGAGTTTATACTTCGAAACGCGTTGACTATACAAATAAACGCTACCATATTGCTATTTCTGGACCAGTTATTTACTATTATGTCTACAGCAATGTCGACCAACATGCAAACCACTTTCAATTTGTTTAATGTAAATTTTAATTTTTGACTGAGAAATAAGTACATCATCAGAGGGGGAAAACCTAAACATTTAGTTACAAGTTCGTTGACTACTCTGCACTCCAAATTTAACTTCACAACATAATGCAGTTAATCTTATTTTTGGCAAAGAGTTGTATAGGGTGGGCCAAAAGTAGGCTTACAGTGTTTCATTATTTATTTTACGTTTTTTTTTTTTAATTTTTTTTACAGGGATTGTGAGCAGTGGCAAACAATTCAAATCAAAAGCAAAGAAAGTGGTTACTAAAGCTGTATATGAGGTTTTAAAAAATGTAAAGCGCATACTTACTAAGTGTAAGCCTACTCTTGACCAGGAAAATGATTAATTTCGTTTTCTTCTTAAATTTCGGCTTGGCTACCGAAATATATATTCATGATAACTGAAATTTGCCTATCGATTTGAGTCATGTTTTCTCTGGACTTTTACAATTTCAGCTAATGAGATTACCGAAAGCGTTTAGCATAAAAATGTACAAATAGTTGTCATGGAAAAATCTTTGAAATTATTGAGAATTTAGCACTTCTAATAATCTTCTATTTCATATCTACAGGCGTTTTCTATTACCTTCATAAAAATCTTTTCGCCATCTTCGCAAATCTCTCGCAATGAAAAAAATCATCGCAAAAAAAATATAAAACTAAATTACAAGTATCGTATCATCCTTTTAGTAATTAGAATTGCATTAAGAAAGGAGGAGAAAAAATTTCCAAACTTCAAAGCTAAATAATTTTTTAAAAAATTTATGTTTCATATAAAAATGATTTTCTCATTAAGAACGTGATGTTTACATCAAAACTGCTTTGCAATTAGTCAAAGAATTTTTTTCTCTCTTTCCATTACTCAGCCACGTAATGTTTCCAGAGCAAAAATTTAATTCAAAATCAATTCGCATAAATCCTCTTTTCTGGGTTTTACCTTTCTATTTCCATCTTTAAAAATTCATACTCAAAACGCACTGACGAAGAACGAAACAAAGAAACAAGTGAAAAACACATAAAAAATTGCATCAAATAAATCTTTTTAAACACTTGTTTCTCTAAATAACTCATGGCGGCTTTTAAACGGGGCCGTTATCAATAAAATTTAATTTTTAATTCCTTCTCAACAACAAGATAGAACTCAATTATGGCGACGCTTGCGCGCTCCTGTTATTGAGTTATCCTTAAGAGCCTTGAGTTTTTCGTTGTTTTCGTCTTTTTTTTTTGCAAATTGTATTTAGGTAAAATGGCTTCCTTCCACGGCTAAAAAAATCCCCAATCCTTCTACCCTCTCCCCTTCGATTTCTTGATCGATGAACAGTTGGAAGGCGTTTGCGTGTTGAACGTGTATCGATTGAAAAAGAGACAAAGACGGAACTCACCACCGAAGACGACGACAATAACAACAACAACAACAACAACAACAACCACCACCAATCACCAATGAACACTCCTTAGCCAGAAAACGCAGAAAATCGAGAACATATATCAATTTTCTATAGTCAATGGTCAATGAATTAGAAGCACGTTTGAAACCTAAGTAAATGTGTTTTAATCCGTTTTCATGCAAAATAGTTTGAGGTCAATTGATTATGCGCGTACTTGTTAAGTATCAAAAGATGCTTTATACTATTATTAAGGAATTTTGTTTGTCTGTCTGTCTGTAATTCGGTTTTCTCAAAGCGTATAAAGGAACTTTCAAATTATTTTTTCTCCAATCGATAAATATGGATCGTCACACTTATAAGATGGTACTATTTGACACTCCCATGAAACATTTCAATGCTAAGATAAGGCAAATATCCATCAAACAATTCGTAAAGACGAGCCATGAGCTAATGTAACAATATTAAGTACAAGGTGATTATAATTAAAGTCCCTTTGTAAAAATGCTATAAAAAAACAACCATGAGTCCGAATGACTTCAAATTTGGACTGAGCATTCTTGAAGAAGGGGCATTTGATATGGATAAGAAAAAAAATAGTTCCAAAATTTATCACTAGATGGCGCTGTAAGCGGCATATTATGCCTAGGAGGATTTGTACTATGCAAATTGAAAGATACGCATGCGCATGAGACATTGCATGTGTTATAAAAACGCAGGCCTCATGGCGTTCTCGTCATATTTGTATCTCATCATGTGCTTTTTATGCGGTTTTTGGCCCAAGGACAATTAAAAACCGATTTTTCCCATCCGATGTGGTACGACCTTGCCGTGGTGGATGGGCTTTGCACTAACAGTGCCACAACTGTTAAATGACTTGAAAGTCATGTTTTCCATCATCAAACCCGAAGCAATCATGTTCATTGACCGGTACAGTTGATTTTTTGCTAATACTGTACTGTATAATAAAAAAAAATCATGTTTAACTTGTTTTAGTGTCAATTGCATTCCTTGACCAACTTTAATGTAAAAACATCATTCCATAAACAACTCATGCCAAAGCCGTCGTATTTCAATTCAAAATGTCACTTCTAGCTGAATCCGCTTCCGTTATGCCGCTTACAGCGCCATCTAGTGATAAATTTTGGAACTATTTTTTTCTTATCCCATATCAAATGCCCCTTCTTCAAGAATGCTCAGTCCAAATTTGAAGTCATTCGGACTCATGGTTGTTTTTTTATAGCATTTTTACAAAGGGACTTTAATTATAATCACCTTGAATAGTTTTCGACGTGTGTCGAAATTGGTTCAGTGGCCATGAATTAAATGTTCAATGCTAAAATATGGCATGTAATACACAAAAGATCCAAAACATTATGGCCAGGACCACACGGGTGAATGAACTCGTCTGGATCACGTGGAGGGCACGTAATTAAGTGGGAATGATATTTAACTGCTGCTGGAGAAGGTAAGGAATCAGTCTTGCACTTAATTTTGCGAGTGATGGGAAAGGCTGCTGATCTAAGCGAATTTGATAGAGGGCAGATTATAATGCCCCGAAGACTCGGAATGAGTATTTCCGAAACTGCACGACTGATATGTTGTTCACGATCTGCCGTTGTTAGTATTTATGCAAAGTGGATAAATGACGGTGAAACCAGCAGTAGACGCCAAGGTGTTGGACGCCCACGCGTCATCAAAGAAAAACGACGTCGGAGATATTCCGCTTGATAAAGCAAGATCGGCGCAAGGCAATGGCTCACCTGACAGTCCAATATAATGCAGATCCAAGTGCAAGTGTTTCGGAACACACAGTTCAGCGGACTTGCTGAATATGGAACTGCGCAGCAGACGTCCCACTCATGTGCCTCTGTTGACCAAGCGTCATTGTCAACTACGCCTACAGTGGGCCCGGGAACATCGAGACTGGACCATGGATAAGTGAAAGAGTTGCCTGGTCGGATGAATCACGATTCTTATTCGTCACGTCGATGGTCGTGTCAGGATATGCAGACTTCCAGGCGAACAGTTGTCCCCTTCCTGTACCATACACAGGCTGCTGGTGGCAGTGTTATGCTTTGGGGGACGTTCTCATGGGCGGCTCTGGGTCCAGTAGTTGTGGTAGAACGGACCATGAAAGCTATCTGAATATCATTGCGGATCAGCTGCACTCTTACATGGCGTTTGTCTTCCAACTGGAAATGGAATCTTCCAGCAGGACATCGCCCCATGTCACAAGGCTCGAATTGTCTTGGAGTGGTTCGAGGAACATAAGGATGAATTCCAATTAATGTCCTGGCCATCTAACTCGCCGGATCTTAATCCGATAGACCACATTTGGGATGTCATGGAGCGGCAGCTCAGAGCTCAAACATCATCATTTCGGAATATCTGGACATTGCATGACCGCTGCTTAGACATTTGGTACAACCTGTCTCCAATCATCTACCAAGAACGTGTGGCATCCATGCCAAGGCGAGTTGCAGCTGTTTTGCAGGCCAAAGGTGGCGCAACGTGTTATTGAGTAGGTGGTCGTAATGGTTTGGCTCTTCAGTGTACGTATATCAAACAACTCGTAAAGACCTGTCATGTATGAATTTAAGGAGAAAATATCTTCGAACATAGTCGAATTGGTTCATTCGTACGTGTTCTAATGATATCATTCTGGTACCATTGGAAAATTTCATTGCGAAGATAGATCAAACATAGCATAGATCAAACAACTCGTTACAACCAGTCATGAATGAATACACAGGATGTTCTAAAAGTTCCCGTACTCACTCTTCCTGAATTTATTGTACAAATACATCAAAGTTTACACGGTAATATACCGTATAAAGAATAATTCATAAGATGTTTAGTGAGGGTTTTATCGTACGCCATACTTCATCAATATACCGTATATCCGCCAACAGTGGCCCGGGCTACTATTGGCGGATATATGGTATATCGGGATTTATGAAGTATCATTGAAAAAGAATATCTAGAGGAATTTATACCAAATGTTCGAAATGACTGCCTTTTTCCTGGAGGCATAGCTCAACACGTTTGCGCCTATTTTGAGATATACGTTTCAAGTTGGCAATAATGACGTCTTGTATCGTTTGTGTAATTGAAGTTTCAGCACATCTATTGAGTGGGGATATTCTACATACACGTTGTTCTTTAAATGCTCCTACAAAAAAAGTCAGAAATGGCCAAAGTTTTTTAAAAGTTTGAAATTTTTAATTTCCAAAGTCAAAAAACAAGAAATTTTCAGACACCCAAAATTTGTAAATTTTGAAAAACCATGGCCATCCTGGACTTCTGTCTGTGGGATATTAAAGAATAAAGTCTATGTAGATACCCCCCCCCCCCACAACAGATGAGCTGAAAAATACAATTACAATAAGTCACTGCCACTATCTTGAAACGTCTCTCTCAAAATAAGCGCAAACATGTTGAGCCATGCTTCCAGGAAAATGGCAGTCATTTCGAGTATTTCTTACAAATGTTTCTACAAATTCCCTTTCAATGGCATTTATACAACTGTATTTCATATATTCAGTATACGTTAACGCTGTAGACTTTGATGTATTCGTACAACAAATTCAGAACAGTGAGTATGGGAACTTTTAGGACAAACTTTTAATTTGAGCTGGTCGAAATTTTTTTAGAGCTGCGTGTTTCAGAGCTGGTCTAAAACTTCCAATGCTATGGCATGTATTACATCAAACAACTTGTTTAAATCTATCTGCGTCTCACTTTTTTAAAGTTGGAATGCATAAAGAACTATCTCAATCTTAATGGTTTATGTTAAAGCGGCCATTTAAGCTTTTCGGTAGTTGGTTATGTCATTTCTTAATGATATATAAATTGAATGTCTTTATGAGATATATAAAAGTGTAACACTGAGAATACGCAAGAACTTTTTAGATGACCTTGTACATAACGTCTCAGTACTTTCATGAATCCGTCGGCGTGGGCCACCATTGATGTTTTGAAGCAAGGAGTTGTATGGTATGAATGAATCGTTTCCGAATAAGAGTGAAACTTCTTTAATCATTTGATCCATGTCAGTACGCTAACATTAGACCGTAAAGTTTGGTGAACCAGCTTTATGGTGGAACATTTTTCATTTCCACCAAAATGCCTTAAGAAGCTTTTGGGCAAGTACTCCTCAACACAATAATAAAGTGGAGTTTTAAAACACTTATAGAATGGGTAATCGAGTCGGTGTTCTTTCAGAATCTTTACTCCCAGAAAAGTTAAACCTTTTCTTTTTTTACTTTCTTCAAGTGCAATAAAACTTAAGAAGAGCGAAAAACAACCCCACAAAAAAAAGAAAGTGTCAGGCCATTTTAAAGTAATTTCCGAAAACGAGAAACTTTATTCATTTCAAAAAGAAATCAAGGTATTAAAAAGAATACAGGCTCGGGTGATGAAAACTCCTTTGGCTCTGGCGCGCTTGGCTGCATTCGTCGGACCCGCAATCAAAGCCAGGACCCCACATTGGCAGATTAATAAAAAAAAAAAAAAGGAAAAGGAAAAAAAAAAGAAGGAAAAGGGTTAAATAAAGAGAGAGAGAGAGAGAGAGAGAAGGAGAAAAGTGACAGGCCTGCGTGATAAACGAGGAGCAGCAACCGTCCGTGGCAGCTCAAAAAAAAGAAACTTTCTCCTTTGGTCGCTAGAGGGGGCGTCGGCGTCGTCGGCGTTTTAAATATTCATACGGGCATTAGTGGGGCGCCGACGAACTTTTTGCGGGGGTCAGGACGCTTTTCCGCCTCTTCCCCCTCGATTCTGGCGCTGGACAACAATCGAGTCGCAATTGCGGGGGAGCTGTGCTGCTTTTGGCGCCGCTCAGGAAAACATGATGACGTCATTAGCCTTCCTATCATTTATCCGGCGGAGAATAACGAAGCAGAACGGGAGTCGCTCGTAAAACCCGAACGTCTCCATTTTGGGTGACAGTTAAGGCAGCAACCCGGACCTCGCTCCTCCAACAAAGATTCTCGCTCATCAATTGTCAGCCGTTTTATTTTGTTCACTTTTCACGAGGGCCTGTTCTTTTCTACTCTTTATTGTTACTCACGAGAGGGGGGAGTAGAGAGAAATAAAAGTTTGGAGGACATCTCTCGTACTAGTTAGCTCTCTTGGATTTTTTTTGTTTTCGTAATAATAATACTAATAATAATGCGCAAGGATACAAAAAAATAATCTTTGGAGAAATAACAAGACAATAACTTTCCAATAGAACAAAAATCCGCGCATTTATAAGACAAGAACAAACCATAAATGTCGACATAAAATGAACACTGGGAAGTCACTTCAAATTCATTTGAATTCTAACATCGCCAACTACAAGATTATTTCGAGAACAAAGCATCATCATCATCATCATATTCCACTTAAAACTTCCGAGCAATAGTTTTAAAGAACATAAATAACTCTAATAATAATAAAAACAATAATAATAACAATAATAATATTAAACCTCTTGAGAGACTAGTAATCTATAGAGACCTGAAAGGAAAAAAATAGGGATAGGCTGTACTCGATCCAGCCGCAAGTGTTTTATGTGAAACGTCTTTGATGCCGTGAGTTAGTGAATAAAACACTATTTGAACATTTGAATTTTTGAAAAGATTGTTTGCTTATTTTTTTCGCTGTTTTGAATTTCGGTGGCCGAGAGCGTTAAGGGGCAGGTCTTGTCGCTCTCGAGAGCAGCGAGTTGCGGTTTCGAATCTCGCTGAAGGCCTGGATGTTTGCCCCTTTACTAAGCTAGGAGGCTAAGCTAGGCCACAGTAGGCTTGTCTCCAGCTAGGATTGAAAATCAAATAGATTCAAGGTGCCGTTTTTCACCAAAAACCACCAAAATGTGCGAATTCCCACATTCGTGCACTCTTTTTGCCAAAGTTCACTGTATTCCACCAAAAACCACTGAAATGTGCGCATTCCCACTTTCATGCACACTTTTTTGCCAAATTTCGCTGTTTTCAACCGAAATAGAAAGGTAAAAGAGGAATAGAAAGGAGAGAAATAGACTAAGTTGAATCCTCGAAAGTAATAACGATTCGTTTAAGTAAAAAATATTTCAGAACGTACGTAAGCAAAACAAATACAGGGTGATTCGAAAGTCCCCCGTACTCCAAATTTAAACCGTATTTGATGCAAAACCATAGAAGATAGCCGAGTATTGGTACTTGTGGCAGCTGTGTGTGACCTTAGGAACGCGCTGCACTACGTGAGAGCACCACGTGACACGACGGTTGCGCCAAAGGCCGTCTTGATATTAACGTATATAGAGAGGGACTTGGTTGCGCGGGCGCGGGCGAACAGTGACGTTCAATCCATGGAAGAAGTAATAGTTCTCATGCAAGAATAGAGTCACATTCTTAGAAGTTTATTTTGCGGAAACATCATATCAACGTTGCATTCAGCGCTTTGAAAGGAAGTTTGCTGATGCTCCTATACTGTACCAGGGAAAACAACTGTGTATGATCTTGAGACGGGCCGTGGTGACTGAAGAAAATTCAAGTTTCCCTGCAGTGGAAGTCACTTCGGCGGCTGTCTTAAGGTATAGTGGCTAGAAGAAGTGGAAGTCGTCACGACTAGCCACTATACTTAGGGGTCTCGTATTCAGCCTGCTAAAGGGCTACTAAACGTCTAAAGCTACGGCCGTACAGAATTCGAGTAGTGCAGGAGCTTCGTTCTTTGGATTCAGAAAAACGCATTGCTTACTACTAATGTTTTAAGATTTTAAGCGCAAGAGCTTTACTGCATGAAGTTGGATTCTGTTCTTGCGATAGCATGTATAAGAACAGAAATATAACTGAAATAAATAAGTGGCACAATTAAATAAATTAATACTAGCAAATAAAAAAGTAAATGTCGACTATAGACAAATTCATTTTATTCATTATGTTCAACCATAATACCGTTTAATTCACAAACCGAAACACTACGAAGCTTGTAATGAGCAAGTAACTT
>JAHWFO010013886.1:1835698-1851354 GCA_023313115.1 Rhysida immarginata
TATATTTTAAATGATCTAGTTTTAATAAAACCTTTAAAAGTTGTATTTTGATAACTCTGTAATAGATATATTTTTGAGAAAGGATTTTATAATATGTGTGTTGATAGAGAATTTACTTGTACGATCAATAAGTTCGGAGACGGGCGTTCCCGACGGATTTGATGTATTATTATCACGTATTACACACAACCATCTTCAAAATACTCCCCATCTGCAACTATGCACTTCTGCCAACGCGAGTACAGATGCTGAAAACATTCCTGAAAGCCTTTGGAGGAGATGGTCTTCAGGGCGGCCGTCGCTGCTTACTGAACCACAAATGCACTCTTGAAAATTACAATCATATATTCTTCCAAGAAGCATTTCATTACTCCGCGTACTTCAAGTTTCAACGTGCCATTAATTCTACCTCATTAAAGACATCTATTATTCCTCAATTCAACAATACTCTTTCATCAACTTTTGTCGGACATCCCTAATTTCAATAATAACCTTCAACATTTATCCACTGCAAGCCTCCAACGCCATCATCATTGGTGAACTTGAATTTATATTTATTCATTTACTAATTTATTCAATTAATCATATTTAACTATAAGAAATTACATTCATTCACTTGATCTTTCTCATTCACTTCATTAATCTAATCCAGGAGTGACCTCGGTTATAAATAGACTAATTATTTCAATAAAGGCAAGTTTAAAAACGGGGTTCAAAAAATATTTGATACTGACACCCTTTATTCGTGGAAATACTCGATACTTTAGATACTTCAAATTACTCGATAGTATCGGTATCAGTACATCATTAGACCATATTGTCCCTAATCATCGACTGTTGGCTACCTGCTTAATCTTTCGAACTCGAGTCGTTGAACTGCATCGGTTAGGCTGCATACCCCCCCCCCCCCCGAAGTATTTGATACGGCTCCATTGTCGACGCTCGCCCAATTACTCGTGCGGCCTCCTCTTTGTGCCGCTGCCGCCAGCGTCTCACTCGCTCGGTCGCAGTTGTTTTGGCTTTTCTGAATCCTCTTGAAGTTCTCTATCACTTTTACCAGTTTTCAATAAGGTTTTAGCCACTTATTTGCCATATATTTTGACATTTTTGTAAATTTCTCAAACTTCCCCGGTTTCTCGCGCACTAGATCTTCTATAACTTTTGAATATGGCGTTCATTCTCAGGTTTAATAGTATCAAACCTTAGACTTCGTCTATACAAATAAAATGACACTATGTAGCGTCCGTACACTAAGCAGCGAACGGCGATAAGTGACTGTCGACCGTTAAAACTACTCCGATTTACATGGCCAACCTGCAATGACGTCATGCACGCGAAATGAGTCGGACTGACTTCGTTACATACTTTGGTTTGCCTAATGATATTTTAACCATTCCCATAGACTATAATTTTGGAGCTACAGCGATTTAAAGCCTTTCACTTTTCGCGTCACATACGTTTCTTCATCAACACCTGCGGGAAAGACGTTTCCAGAAGAAGGCAGAGGTTTTACTCATATAATTGAGGTACACCACAAACAGACTCAGTCACTCTGAGAATTCTTTTGCTCTAAAGCAATCTACATGGCTGATACAGGGGTGGTCGTGGCCTGGTTGTCTCACTGATCGGTTCGCCATTCAGTGAAGTTAAACTTTGGCGCGGCCAGCCACTGGTTTGGAGGGCACGTAAAGCCGTCGGTCCCAGCTGCTATTGTCTTCTCGTAAGGGGGAAGGGGGCACTCAGCGATGATCTACCCACTGTACCTGAATAATAATAACCGTTGATGCAAAGTAATACATCTTTAAATCTCAACAACCTGAACAACACACACACACAATATTCCTTCAACGTGCACTAAGATTCAATCATGGCTCGGGAAAAACTTCAAGGCAGACATTGCCGGCAAGCCTACTCGTGAAATTTCAGGAAAATCACAGCCACGTTCATTTTGTGGTGAGATCGTAAAGAAATGGAACGCTACAGGCATCAGAACACGAATGTCTCACGTCGAACGATCCCCAAAGCCCACTGAACGCGACCGACGGGTGTTGAAGACATCCTTCTAACCTCAACCAATCACACGTCGACAGAAAAGCATCGAACTTCGATTAAGTGAAGGGAGTCTCTTTGAAGTAACTGAAGGAGCCATGATTGCCATATTCTGTAAAGGCTTCAACTGATGAGGCTTGCAGGAAATGCCATATTGCGTAATTAACACTAGGGTGGTGCCCACTGTAAAATATTTAGATGGGATAATCCACTGAAGAAAAGTCTAGAAAGCTAATGACCATGCATCAGGCTTTACACTCAAAAAATGTTAATTGATTGTATTTACCAAGAGCTCAGCTGAGGACTTCTCCAGGTAAAACAGACTAGAAAAAAAAGAGGCGAGCAGAAGTAGTGATGCTTCTAAAGGTGGCCCGAAGCCCTATTACACTTGCAGAATTTCGTTTAAACGTTTAGTTCATCAAGTGCCCCGGTATTTTTAGCAAGTACTTAAAATGGGTTTCGTGAATTTTGAAGTAGCCCTCTTTCAAAAATATTTAATTTTGAATTCGGTTTATTATTTTACTCTTGTCTCTATGTAGGTCTGACTGCTCTTCTCCAATTTTGATTAATTTCCGCCCGAACTGCTGTTCATCTTGATCATTCCCTTTAGCAGATTATTAAGCAGCAAATGCCATTGGATAGGACGACGATGCTTGTATCCCAAGGTGGAAACCATTCCAGCGATGCCATTTCTATTTTCTTCTCATCATCATTTCCTTTCCCTTGATTCGGTCCTTCGAAGCGATCACCTTCTGTGTCCAGAGGCCCAACAGTTGTTTACGTCCCCAGATGTTTATTTAGCAAGAGAGCACCAACTTCTCCTAATTCAATAAGTCCTAGGGAAGAAGTCTGGCGTCTTCAACAACGAGGCTTACTCCCGAGTCACTACTCTTGTTATTATAGGAGATAGGTGTAAGATATATATATATATATAAGGAAGAAGCAGCAAAAGAAGAATCCTCTTTGGTCGTTGAAGAATAAGAATTGATGGTGGCGCCGTGCATCGTCGGTGGCGAAGAAATCCTCTCTTCTGAAGGCTTTCGTGTTCATTAATGCTTGAAAAGAGCAGCCTCCTCTCGCCGAGATGAATCCATCTCTGGCGGCGGCGGCGGAGGGGATAAGGTCGTGCTCCTCGGGTCCGGTGGACCAGGCCATAATAAGGAAATCCGAGACAAAGCTGGCGCAGGCGGTCATGACGAAACAATAAAACCGCATCGCGTGCGCGAGAGGCGCCTCCTAATCCCCGGGCGCAGCGCCTATTTCCACAAAACCAGTAGACGCAATCGAAAGAGCAGTAAGCTGTTTGGATAGAGAGAAAAGTCCATCCAGTGCGGAAACGAGACAGAGAGAGAAAAAAACGAAAAGAAAAGAAAGAAAAAGTCGAAAGAGTGGAAAAAGGGCATCCTATTGGAGTGAAGCTCTGATTCTCTTGCTTTAATGGAAGAGCTCATTGAGCGCAAATATCTCTGTCTCTTGCCTTCGCCGCGAACAATTGTGGTTGTCATAGAGATGAAGAGCGCTCTTATTGCGTGCTTTATCGAGCGCCTAAGTATTGTTGATGTACATCCATTATCCTTTTCTTTTCATTAGTACATTTAATTTCGATTTCACATCATACGCAATTCGGATTTCATACCGACATTGGATTTCCAGCTTCTTTTTAAATAAACCTTTAAAGAACGACAAAACCATCGCCGTCACACAATCCATTTGAAAGGTAATATTTCCAAAAATTTTGAATTGTTTATGATAACATTAGAACAGGTTCCACTAAATCAAATTCAATATCTTCGAACTTATTAATTACTCTTATGCATATTCACTCATGACACGTCATACGAGTTGTTTGATATATTACATGTATTATATACCGGCTTCTAAAACTGACATTATATATATTATCGTATATATTCTAAAACTGACATGACATTACATGTATTATCGTACATCGGCTTCTAAAACTGACATTATATCAACTATACCAGATTATATTTTCAAAGGTTGTCTCGTCCCTCTCACAATACCTCTACTTCATCTCTTCAATAGTTCAATAAGCCATATGCAAAACCCCTGTGCATTAGGGGATTGATAGTATCAACAGACCTTTACAAGCAATCCAAACGTACGCATTATGGCCCTGCAACATACAAAGTATATCCGTCATTATCAAATTTCAAGAGCAACAGCAAACAAACGCGTGAACCCTCTTTGTTTACCACTGTGATCAATCCCAACAGTTTTGAATAAGGTCTATTGTCTCCGGATATTATCCCGTTGGTTGGAAGCAGGTGACTATACAACCTGTACCAAAGAAGTCTTCAAGAACTGGAATCAAAAATTATCGTCCTATAACATTGATTTCGTATCCGGCCAAGCTGCTGGAAACTCTTATATCTATGCAACTGGCACTACATGTACTGTAGATCCTTACTTGCCGGAATTTCAACACGGCTTCCGACCTAAGCGTTCCACTCAGTCAAACCTGGCTACTTTCCTTCATTATGTTACTGTCCAGGTGGATGCTCGACATCAGGTTGATTCTATCTACCTGGACTTTACCAAAGCATTCGACAAGGTTAATTTTCATCTTCTTTTGCGTAAATTACGTCTTATTGGTCTGTCGAAGCCAGTTATCGATTGGTTTTCGTCCATGTTGACTGGGAGGTGCTTTAAAATTCGTAATCAAGATCCTAAATTGCCTGTCTATCCGATTAACAGTGGCGTCCCTCACGGTTCTTCTCTGGGACCGTTACTGTTTAATATTTTTATAGCTGATTTACCATACTTATTAAAGCGTTTACCTATCAAAGTACTTATGTATGCAGACATTATTAAGCTATATTATTCGATTTCTAATTGGTCCTGCTGTGAGGAACTTCAAAATGGTCTCTCTAGTATTTCATTGGGCGACAAATAAAGGTTTAGAGCTTAATGCTCAAAAATCTTTTGTAGTCTCGTTTAATCGAAAAACTGCACAGTTCCTCTTTGATTATTATTTGGAACCTAGTGTTCTTGTTCTTGTTATTAAAGACCTTGGAGTTTTGTTTTCTGAGAACTGTTCATTTATTAAACATTTCCAGGATCTTAATTTATACATTTCCCGCCGGCTTGGTCTTTTAAAACGATTAACGTATTACTTCTTTACTGATGGTAACACTTTTATTCTCTTGTACAAAGCAGTTGTTGTCCCCAAATTACTCTATTGTGCTTGGATTTGGTTCGGGGGCAAGAAGCAGGCTCTTGCTTTTCTACAACGTAAATTTTTTAACTTTTATCGTTTTTTATGTAAGCGTTTTAAGTGTCAAAATAGCTTTTTTCCTAATCAGGATATTTTTAATATCAACATTATTTTAACTAGGAACTTTTTCAATCTTTTAAATAATATTTTTTACGAGAGGTTAAACATTCATTCTCTTTTTCACCTTTTCAATTTTCATAATTTAAAAAAGACTAGAAATGGCTTTAGATTAAAAGCTGCGCTAAAATTTAGATCTAGTCTTGTTTATATTAATCCAATTTGTAAACTTATCAATAATTATTTATCCTATTATGGTCATATGGATTTGACTATATCTAAGGATATACATTTTTCGATTTTTTCTTAACTCTGTTTTGTGTTCTTTGCGGGGAACCCAAAACCTCGTTTTTAATGATTTTTCAATTGAAAAATGGAAGAAAAAATTCTGCGACCCGGATTCGAACCAGGAACCTCGACTATCATGGCGGTTTTTAAATTTCTTCCTGCAAGACGTCACAAAATCCATCTGTTTGCATGATGTCAAAAAATGAGTGCCACGGCCTGTTTAGATCGCGTCGGCTCAACGCCACCTAAAAAACAAAGCCTGGTCACTGCGTCATCACACCTGGGCTGACAATTCAACCTTTCATTGTTTATAACAAACGAAAAAGCACCCGATGTAATCAGCGTTTTTTCGTTGTTGTAAACAATTGTAGGGTTCCTGGGGATAATATTCATAAATTTATGGTCGAGTACTTATTATAATTATGTTAGGTAAAAGACTGCGCCAGTGAATTATACTATTCACAAAGTTTATGATAATTTAGAGTTTATCCACCTACATAAAAGATACCTCCGCTTAAACAGGCCCGGCCTAGAGGAAAGAATAGGCACTTAGACTGACTTAACAATTTAATATATAATGTTTATTCAAGATTCAACAAATGTACGTATATAAAACAATATTGTATGGAAAGGTATGCAAATGAATAAGATAATTTAAGATATGAATTTCAACTTGGTCAAGCTCCAATTAAGATTTCAAATAATAACTTAGTAATTTAATTATGTGGCATATAACAGAATGACTATCAATTAAGGATTCTTTAGACTAAACTTATAAGACAATAATCAATGGTTCTGGGTATAACAATACTGATAAATCAGCAATAGCAATATGTAAATTAGATAGGAATATAATTCTCAATTGTTCGATTATCTAATTTATATCTCAAGAAATTCGGGTTATACTGAATTTAAGATTACACAGTAATAACAATGTTCAACAGGAACTCAAATTGTAAATTGTTCTATTTCTCTCGGAATGTAAATTACAAATATAGCTCCGAAATAATAATGAATGTAAACTACTGACTGAGCAATCTGCTATATTGTTACTGAATAAAGGTCTGAACGTAAGACTTTAACAAATACAACTAAGCAATTAACTGGATAAAATAGAGAATTTAGATTAAATTAATCAGGGTTCTTTACGTATAATATGACTGTTCTAAGTTACGTGATAATTGTCCTTCCCACTGTTTGATAGAATAATTCCTTCCTAAAATATGAATGTAATATATAAAATAGAAAGAATGAAATCATGTGAGGAATTAAAGAATTGGCCATTGAGACATTAAATTGGAAATGGGCTATACCGTGTCTTCTCAATCTGTCTGCTCTTGGATCTCTCTCGTCCTCTCGGCTACCACAGCTTGGCGGGAGGGGGGGGATCGTCCTCTTCCAACGGAGTGGCTCACAGGGAGATCGTCTCTGGCTTCTGGTACTGGATCTGGGTACTCCACGGGGCTCGGTACACATTCTTGCAACATCCCTCGCAAATCATGAAATTATTATAATTGATGACGCTGGTTCTCAGCTCGATAGAAATTCTTCGAAAACACCTCGATAACGCGAGCTAACTAAATTTCAATCTGACGGTTACATTTTCATAAACTACAACTCAAACTAGATTAATACTAAGATTTTAAACTTCCCATCTGGAATCCGAGGACTACCAGATGGAGGCCGAATTAGTATAAAATTTATGAGTTGTTCGCCACACACTCGGCTACGGGAATCGTTACATTGCTACTGACTAAAATCTTTCACTTAGCATAACTGACAAAACAATTTCGATTTTCGACAGCCAATCAAACTTAGGCATCCACGTGATCGTTTCCTGTCTCTTTCCTCTCTTCAAGATCCAAAGTTCAATCCTTACATTCATCTTTCTTGCTTTCTATCTGTTCATCCGGTTTCCGATTCACTTGTCCTACACTGGCCATACAACTTCTATCCTTGAATATGATTCTAACGATCAAAATAAAGCTGTGTAAACTGACTCTTACTTTCTCCTTCTGACCAACCTTAAAACTTGGCTCTCTATTAACAACTCCTTACACCTACGCATAAAAAATATTTAAAACAATTAATACTTTATTTAATCTTTCTCTGCATAAAACTCTTCTAAACTTTATATAAACTCTTAACTTCTGACTCTAAATAGACAATCCTGAACGCGAATAATAAAATAGCTCATTTGCATAAATAATATGAATATTCAAATTCTAGCTAATTAATTCTCAAAACCTTACACAATGAAAGTTGGATTGTCAGCCCTGGTTTGATGACGCAGTCCACAGGCAGTGAGAAGGCTTTGTTTTTTAGGTGGCGTTGGTCGGCTTCGCCTGAGCGCGGAAACGTCATACATTGTTAAAACGTCATAAGTAGTCATCTTCAATTGCATTTCTACCAATAATAAGCCCTAAATTATGACTAAGTATGATGAAGTTAAAATGTATGAAATTTCTGTGCGCAGGCCTTCTCTTTAGGAGGTGTTGCCCTGGCACTGAAAAGTCGCCTGATCTTCTTAGTCGAAGGAACAATACAACCTTCATTGTTTCCATCTTGGATTTTAGCAATCAGTATATTTTTGCGTTTGTTGGACTAAGATGGTCAGGTGACTTTTCAGTGCCGGGGCAACATCACCTAGACAGAAGGCCTGATAACGGAAACGTCATACATTGTTACATCATAATAGTCGACCAAATTTAGGGCTTCTTATTGGTAGAAATAGGATTAACAATGCCCTAAATATGATGATGTATTACATTTCATCGCAGATGCCTTCTCTCTCGGTGGTTACGAGCCGACCAACACCATCTTCCGCTCTTCCCGGCCATTCAAAAACACGTGCACGAGATATTGCATCATCACGATACATTGCTTTATCAATTTGTAAGTTTCCGTAGCGGTTTTTTCCAAGTTTAAAACAGATCTTAATGTTTACCCTTTGTTCCATGTTTAATGTTGGAACTTCAAGTAGACTCCGTACGGTTGAAGCACGAGAATATATAGGGCAACAAGGATAGTTTATTGTTCGAAAACGCGCATCGTCGTGGTCGCACATGCTTGAACACGTTCAAAGTAGCGTTAGTCTCGTTTATTAATTGTCCAACCTTGTATTAGCAAGAAGAGCATGTTTTATTATCGCACGTGTCCACAACGATGACATTTTTTTTTTCAATTTACTTTCCGGAAGAAAGTACCCTTGAAAAATATTTTGCAAAGCTATCCTCAGAAATAATTTCATAAACCACTGACCTCAAAAATAATTTCTTAATAACATTAAACGAGGCGAGTTTTGTTTTTGAGGCGCTCCTTACGCTGAATTGCAAATATTTGAAAAATTAAATTAAGCTTTCCCGAGTGAAATTCACACAACTCATTCTTTCTAGAACTTACTAATTTAATAAATAACGAATTTGTTCAAACAAGTTCTCAGTACGAATTAATCATTTCACAAGGACATTCGGCCAAAAACAAGGTGCAGTTCAATAAAACGTAAGCGTTTAGCATTTTCCAGGCAATGCATACACATTTTAAATATATTTATGCTTTAACTTTATGCTTCTCTTTGTAAAACTTCCCACTTACAATTGTTAGTTCATGGCATCTTCAGGTCTATTTGCACATTCTTTATTTTGTTATTGTCAAGAGAAGAATATTCCTAAACGTCGCTCTAAAATGAATGAAGTTTGTAACATTCTATATATTCATGGCAAAAGATACTTCTACGTTGTATGTACATACTTAATATTTAACTTTATGCTTCTCTTTGTAAAACTTCCTACTTAATTTATGGCGTCTTCAGGTCTACTTGCACAGTCTTTATTGTTGTTGCCAGGAGCAGAATATTCCAGAACGCCGCTCTAAAATGTAACATTCTATGTATCCATGGTAAATTAGCTTCTTCATTAACAGTAAAGCATTTCAGACCATGGGCTATTCAGACCATGGGGGAGAGAATTCCGGAGAGGAAAAAATTAGTGAAAATTTTCACCACCAGGCAAAAATGTGGCGCTGTGGAATGACAAATGGAGATTTTAAAACTAGTTTTATTGTTTTAAACAAGCAGGCAAGGTTTTTGTTTGATTTCAGCCTAGATTCCTTATTAGCAGAAAGTTTATGCAAATTAAAAATTTCAACATACATTACATTAGGTTTAGTGAAAAGCTTTCACGAAAGAACGCGCACTGTTGGTCAAGTTGTTTTACCAGAAAGATAGCAGCAGTCCAGCTGCATTGCGAGCATATCGTCGTCCAAAAGGACTGCGAAAAGGGCCCATGTCAAATACTGGGTTGCGAAAAATGATAAAGAAATTTGAATCGACTGGAGATTTGGCTGTCGCACCAGGAAGAGGACGGCGCAAGATAGCAGACGAAGTTGTTGAGGACGTGGCTGTTGCAGTGATGGACAGAGCTTCCTCTTCTCAACATTCTGCGACAAGTGCTCGAGCAACAGCACGCGAATTGTCCATCCCGTGTTCCGCGGTGCGAAAGGTCCTGCGGTCCATTCTGCATCGGTGACCATACAAGATTCATCTGGCACAACAGCTAAAACCTTAAGATCCCTCTCAACGCGCTGACTTTGCTTATCGCTTTCTGGCGCAGATGATTGTTGATGACCTGTGGTCGTGGAACATTCTATGGTCAGACGAAGCACATTTCACCCTAGAAGGAGCGGTGAAAATGCAGAACTGCCGCATACGGGGTGCCTCGCTCCCACATGTCGTGCATGAAAAGCCATTGCATTCTGAATATGTGGCTGTATTGTGTGGATTCACCGCTGATTTTTTTTCTTTGAGGAAGTGACACAACCAGTTCCTGTAAGATATTCTGTGATAAGTGCACGGTATTGTGAACTTCTTGCACAGCATGTGATTCCTGCCTTTCGAGAACGACGATGCTTGGAAACCACTGTCTTCATGCAAGATAGAGAACCTTCTCATATTGGTCGACAAGTGAAGGAACTGCTTCGTGCGATCTCTAGAAGTTTCCAGATTCGTGGCCTCCACGATCTCCGGATTTGAACCGTGCGATCTCCGGATCTGGGGATATTTGAAAGATCGGGTCTATCAACAAAGCGTACGGACTATGCCTGATATTATAGCCAGCATTAGACGATATGTGTCAGACATTCCCCGGGAAACGCTTCATGCAACAATTGATGATGCTGTGCTACGCTTCCAAAATGTCACCGATGCAGGGGGCGGACATATTGAACATATACTGTAATCAAACAAAAACCTTGCCTGCTTGTTTAAAACAATAAAACTAGTTTTAAAATCTCCGTTTATCATTCCAAGCGCCACATTTTCACCTGGTGGTGAAAATTTGCACTAATTTTTTTTCCCGGAATTCTCTTCCCCATGGTCTGAATAGCCTACATTTCAATTTGCATCACAATCGGTTCATTAGATTGGGCCCTAGAGGGCTCTGAGTAGGCGAACTTATTTTATAACCACCCTGAACGTACATTATTCAAACGACAACAGCAACCAAAAACAGCAAGATAAGCCACAAATTTCTTACATATTAAATTTAAGAAAAAGCAACAGCATCGGATTGACGGCAAATACGTAGAATAGCGAGACGATTCTTTGACGTTTTGGAACCCTTCATGGATTGCTCTTCCTTCGCAAGTTCTAAATGGCATCTTCTTCCAAAATAGTTCCGTTTCATCCAAATTACAGTAAATACTTGACGGGGACTATATCCATCTTCTACTTGCCTTGAAAGGTTTAATCTCGCCTTGTTCACAGATTGATGTAAGATATTCACAGATACTCATGGCTTTATCTTCTGACTCAAGAGCATACGACGGTGGATCTTATTTCAATCCACATAAGCAGACGTTCCTCCATGTGGACAATTAAATCTACACGATTTTTGTTATGATGCAGAACTGATTTTGTGATTTTTTTTTATCCTTGATCATAATTGGCTAGTTTACATGATGATTCACGGTAATAATAACCGAACACTGTTGCATTTTTTATATATATTTTTGGGGAAAGGAAATCGCAATTTTTGGCGTAAGTGCAAAACAAGCGTCGTAACACCGAAACAATGGTAGAAATTTATTCATGACGTAAGTGCAAATCGACGTAAGTCGGAATAGTTTTGAGAGGTTAAAAAAAAAATCTTTCCAAAGTGCTCTCCATTGGAACTACGCACTGATTCATCCGTTCGAACAAAATCAGAAAGGCTCGCTTCCAGTCGACTCCAGAGAAAGGATGTCCATGTATGCTGCTAGAAAGTCGAACCTCACCAGGTTCATTTTTCACGCGAGCAAATGCGAACAAATCGCAGAGAGCCAATTCCGGCGAGTAAGGTGGATGGCACAATCGGGATACAAAAAACTCCGCAGACTAAACTGTCCGATGAGCAAGAGCGTTATCCTCGTGTCACAGCAAACTTTCAAATGAAGTTCTTGGGCGCTTTTCTTGCTAGTTTTGCAGGAATTGTGGTACACATTTCGTCACATAACCATCTGTTATGACAGTTTAACACATGACTAGTACAAGCCAAAAAACGAACAACCATAACCTATCCAGCACTTCGAATTCTTTTCGCTTGTTCGACCGCTCCAGGGTCTCCTTTGTGCACCCATCCTTTTGGCTGATCTTTAGTCTCAGAGTGATCATAAAAGTTAGGATACGGTAAAATAACCGTGTGATTCCTAAATAATTGGTGGAAATCTTGCGAGCATTGGTGGCAACAGTTCATACTTTCCTTCTTTTGCTCTGACGTAAACAAATGGGGGATCAATCCTGCACATAGTTTTGTTAATTGAAAAGGATCTCGCAAAATCGCATTGTTGATCCCATGTGGTAAAAGCGATATGCAGGTCCGCCTTTGTCATGTTCTCGACACGGCGTATATACTGCATCAGGAGGACGTCCATTGCGGGCCTCGTCTTTTATCCGAATTCTTTATACCAATTAATGACATATGCTTTCGATAGAGAATAGCTCGGGAAATTCTCTCTCAATGTTTCATAGCACCTGATTGGACTTAGGCCTTTCTTTATAGTCGCAGAAAATCATAGATTTCCACACCTCCCTTGGAATGTCGTTCGGAGCTTTTCCCATGTCTTTAAAGCTCGAACTACTGGGGCTGTGGTAGTCGAGAAAAATTGCATTCTGGATTTTTGGCTGCGTTTTATGCAAATTCTTAGCTACGTAGACAAGAACAGCGCCATCTTTTCCGCTATCGGTGACGTTGGGAAATACAAATGTGTTTTTTTCGCTGAATCCTTTTTCCCATATCATTAGTCCCCTATCAAATTTGATACCATTCCGGTTACAAATGGTTTTGAGAACTGTCAGTTTAAACAACCCAGTAGATCAACATTTTATGACCAGTCTTGTGAAACATCCAAGACTAAAACTACAGCATCAGTTTTATTTATACGTCATTTATAAATATTTGTATAACTTCATACAAAAAATATTCTCCAACTTCGTTTTCGATTCACTCGTATACAAATAGGCACATCAAACTTTCACGACATCAAACCTGAATTTTAAACTAAGAAAACGGGTCTTAAAGTAAACGTCAACATGCTTCAAGAAGCGACATGATATTTAAACCGTCATTTCATAAAATATTTGGCTCCATTAAAATGGCACTTCGTGCAAGTGGACATCAAAATGGAATAATTAAGTATAACAAAGCTGAACAAAATTCACCCTGAAACCGATCACTTTGACTATTCATCAACAGTGCGCTTAAAATGTTTACACTGTCATTTCATTTTAAATTAAATTAAATTAAATTAAATCTTTATTCTGACATAAGCAGAAAAGGGGCAGAACCCAACAGCAATAGCCAGGGCGGGAAGCCCCTTATTACAAACATAAAATACAAAATCAAGACGAAACATCAGATTGGTTGAAAACTTTAAATATTTTACAATAGAGACTTTGACGTGAATTAAGATATAAAAATACGATGTTTCTATTACGACGGTTTATTTCTAGTCACAAATAAATTAAATTTTCCCATTCTGATGATCCAGCCTACCCTTCTCAAAAGCTTATTGATAATTATAATAGATTCAACGTGTTCCACAAATCTACAGCGTGAGTCGATGTTGATCCCCAGATCTTTAAAGACATTCACTCGTTCGACGGAGCTTTCATTCATTTTATAGGAATAAACAATCGATTTGTATGGCAACACATTTGCCTGAAAAAAAAGGGTGTCAACACTTTGTAAGTGACACAAGTGTACGAGGTGCTACCCAAAATTGTTTTATTCTGACCGAGCTGTAAGAGGTACGGAGTTTTGCCGACAGATGGTTTTATATTTCTCCATCTCAGCTGTAATTGTGCCAAGCGGTGTCGCCCTATGTCCATGTGATTTTGAGTTTGAGCTGTTTTTGTCACTCTATGTTGGTTGTGTTGCGATTTCTTGATAGTAAAGCTGAAGAAAACTGCGGCTGAAACCCACAGACTGTTGAAGGAGGCTTTTGGTAAACAAGTTTTAGGCCAAATCCAAACATTTGAGAGGTTTAAGCGTTTTAAAGAGTCTATGGTCGGGAGTCTGTGGAAGATGACCACATTCTGGTCGACCGTCAACAAGCACAACTCTGGAAATGATCACGAAAGTGCGTGACGTGATCCGAGAGGACCGAAGTCAGACCATCCACGATATAAGGGACGTTTTGAGGCGATTGAGGGAAAACATGAGGCGTAAAAGGCCAGAGATGTGGAAGAAGAAAGACTGGCTGCTCCATCACGCCATGCTTCGGTGCACACATCGCTCGCTGTTAGGGACTTCCTCAACAAAAATAACAGACCGCTGTCTCCTGGCATCCTGCGATTTCTACTGCTTCCGAAAATTGAAAATGCGGTTAAAAGGGCGGCGATTTGACTCCATTGAAGTGATCCAAGCGGACTCGCAGCAGGTGTTCCTCTAACCTGGGAGCTTCCAGGAGTGCTTCCAGAATTATAGATGCCCAAGGAGACTACTTTGAAGGTGACGGCGGAAATTAAAAGATCGGGTAATTTCCGTATTTTATATTTCGGGAAATTTTGGGGAAGCACATCGGTATCGGTGGTCCTATATCCATTATCGATAGTTATGATTTTTCGATAGTATCTGTCGAATAATCTGTCAATACAAAAGTTCATTGATTTCATATGTATTATGTTTAAACTGGTTTGGTTCTATTGTGCTGTGACTCGCCATTTGCGAGGTATAGTATAATTCGGAAATTCTATTTTTGGACGAAATCTCGGGAAATATTGGCCCCACAGAATTTTGGATGCGATATTCATCATCGGCGATGAAAGACGCATTCATTTCATATATCATATGTCACGCACCTTAAAAAATGCGGACAGACGGAATTATAGAATTCAGTAAAGAATAAGTAAAAAAGAAGTCCTGTCACGTTTGACGCTGGGAGAAGCTGCAAACAGTTTGTTGTCGCATCTCGTTTGGAAGATGAAATTAATTTAAGGAGAAAGGACGAGAGAGAAAGAGAGATTCAACGGCGGAGAGTTCAAAGTATTAGGTCAGCACTAGAAAATCGATCGAAACATGAGCGGGACGAGACAATGGAACAGATGAACTAATAATCATGATGAATGACTCAAAGGGGATATTAATTATGTCTTCATGGGAAGAAAAAGTCAAACGGAAAGAATTTAACGGCAGAGGCTTAATTTAGTATTTGCACTATTTTGCCAAAAATATGACAAAGTAAGTTTTAAAAAAATAATTATACATGTCTTCGGGCCATTTTTCGCAACCACCATAGCGTCTATTCATTCATTCTCTATCAATAAAACTGTCTTCGAAATGCCAGTGAGAATTGGTCCTATAAATAGAATGCTTAATTAATATTTTTAACATAATGTAAAAGCCCGACTAGTGTCGCATTCATAGGTGTACGAGCTGTGCGGTGGCACAAGGCCCCGCAAAGCGCAAAAAAATTGAATAGCACGATGGTTTGCGCAGACGATTTCGTAAAGGGAGAAACGCTTAAAAGAAATCAGTTTTTTCGGAAAAAA
>JAHWFO010013921.1:0-31043 GCA_023313115.1 Rhysida immarginata
GTCCAACATATAATTTTTTTTAAATATTTTGTGTTTTACTTGGGGTTCTGTTACATTTTTTTTACAATTCCTCATAGTTATAAGAACATGCCTTAAAAATTTCAACAAGATAGGAGGTTAAATAAGTGAATGAGAAATTATTTTCTACTCCAATACACGTTTTATCTGGCCTTATCCGAGGCTCGGAAATTTAAAAACGCCAAAACTTTAAAGTGCCATAACTCAAAAACTATGTGTGATAAAAAATTAAAATTTAGTGGTGTTTTTCATGTTTATAAATAGAACATATTTACCAATTTTCATAAAAATCTGAGGTGTTTGGTGAAAAAATTATTTTTTTTGGTTGAATTGATGTGGAATGACCCTGAATTTATTACCTAATAATAACCTTTTCAAATAACAAATATACTAACAATTAAATTTTTATTACTTAAAAAAAAATGTATACCCTATACGAATAAATGAATTTTTGTAACTCATATTTGAAGATTGCTTATATTAACTAAGAATTTAACGGAGGTTTGTGACTTTCTTTAAAAAAAAAAAAACCTTTACAATTATTTAAAACTATTTATTCAATCTCAATTTACATATTGTTTTAATTTTGGAAATTTCAACTAAAAAAAAATACACTTTTACTTTCTAAAATAATTTGTCACGATCGCATCAAACTAAGAATCTATTCGAATGCAACTATGACTCATACAATGTTTATAAGAAACTATTCTGTGCTTTGGTGTTCGAAGAAGACCAGTCAGCACGTAAGAAAAACGCAAATTAAATGTAATTGATTTAAAATTTTCAGAATAATACGAAGGAGGAGAAAATGAGCTGACATAATTTCAGTGATATTTTCAAATTGATCCATTTGTTTTTTTACCCATTGTCGCAATAATATTCTTATTAAACAATTTTTCATCTGCTCTGTCAGTGCAGAGTCCAGAAAGGGTTAAGAATGCAGAAAGTAACAAATTGTAAACAAGAGAGCGTGGGTAAACACATTAGGACGTGGATATGGTAATCAAGCGAAACCAAGTTCGAATGGATTACCCCGTTCTCCTTTTTTTTTTTTTTTTTTTTTTTTTTTTTTTTTATATAAGAAAAATCAAACTGAAGAAACAAAAAAGACGAAACAATAGACTTTTTCATTAAATTTCACTTACTTTTTTGTATAATTCATTAAAATGTACTAAATCGTATGGAAAAAGCATTGTCAATTGATTAAGAGAAGTAGGAAACCCATCATAGACTACTTCTATGCGATCGACAATAAGCCTTTGTTGGGACGGGTTTGTTGTGGCCGCGTTCGCGGAAGACGATGTGCGAGCCTTCTCCTCTGTTAAGAAAATTTCGCTTTTTAAGGAGTATTCTTTTTGTTTGACATCCATTGAGGAAAGTCGGTTTCAACAAGGTCTTAAAATAAGAACGCTTGACTATATAATGTAAACATGGACATGTCTTATTGGAAATGGTTACGTACGAGGAACATGATGTTCCGAAGAGAATTTTGTCTTTCCCTCCGACGCGTTCTGAGGAGCAGCTTCGTTCGAACAAGGCCATAGATGAGCGCTAGTAAGAAGTTTGAGTAGCACAGCGACCGAGACAGTGGAACAAGGCGATAAGTATTGCATATAAAACTTACATGTTATTGCTTTCATTCATTTACTGTTCTCGTGCTACGTATGTTTTTCTTGGTACATGGAGAACGCCGCCATGCGAAAGAGCAGCTGAGAAGAGATACTGAAGGAGCCCGAGAATCGAAATAGACGATTTGGGAGTCGAATGCGGAGCTCGGCTGGTTTATTTGTCAACCATGCATCGGGACCTCCAAGGACTAGTCTGTGGTAACGGGAAGATGTCTGGTGAGTCCGTTCCGTGTTATGGTAATATAATTACGCAAACTGCGGCAAATTTAAAAGTTGTTGTTAACTGTGATGTTGGTCCTTCAACGCTTTGAGTGGATCTATAGAGTTTCTCTTCACTATGAGACCTGCGGTCGTTATAACGAAGATTTGCACGCAGGAAAAGGATTAAAAGACATTGGATTCTTAATGCTAGAAATAGTTTAAAAGTTATTCGATTAACAATAAGCTTAATGTAGGTTAAAGTAAAGGTCAGCCGAACGAGCAAAACTGGCACACCTGCTCATAACTGATAACAAATAAATGTAATGAACAGCGCTGCCAATGAGATCCCGTCACTCATTCATCGTTTACCAAGAGGGGTCACTGTCCCTCCCCCCTGTTTTGCCCAATAAAGGAGCGACATGACGCCAACGAGCGTTGAACTTTAGGAATACTTTTATGGTACGTGAATGGGTGGGACTCGTGCTACTGTTACTTGATAAATAGTTCACCAAAATATATGCTTGTTATTCGAATTACGTTTAAAGGCAAGTTGCCGGATTTGCTTGGTACCACGTGGTAATTTGGGTTAATTATTAATAGTTGTGATGAGCATGCAAGTCATTATGGGCCCATAGAAATGATAATTAGGATTACCGAAAATGTAACTGGATGTTGTGAAATTAGAATAAGTTAAGTGAATAAAGGGTTGAGTATTCAATTACAGCAATAGTGGAGTGATAATTTCCTTTTATCGGTCCCGAACCCTTAGCGATTTTCCACTCCGAGCGTAGGACTTGTAGTCTTGCGTATATAGGTTCCACGAAGTTGGGGTGGGGACGCTACATTATGTACGATAAAGAAAAACAGAAAAAAAATGTTTTATTTTGGAAATAACTGAGAAAGGACTTCATCATAAATAAAATCATCATCGTCAGATCAAAGTAAGATTTGAATCGAATGCAATTTTGACTCATCATGGAATGTTTAGAAGAAACTATTCTTTGCGTTGGTGTACGATGTAGACCAATCAACGCGTAAGAAAAACGAAAATATATGAATTTGATATAAAAATTTCAGAATAAAACAAAAGATGAGGAAATGAGCTGACATAATTTCAGTGATATTTTCAAATTGAATCATTTTTTTCCCCATTGTCTCTGAAAATCTTATTAAATAATTTTTCACCTGCCCTGTCAGTGCAGAGTCCAGAAGGGGTTAAGAATGAAAATAATTACTGTTTGTAACAGGCCGGCATGGACAACAACGTTCAATCGCAGGTTTAGTAATCAAGAGGATCCTAGATCGAACGTGTTTCCATCCTTTTTATATTTTATTGTTAACAAAATAAGAAGAGAAATCAAAGTGAAAAAGCAAAGAGAGTAAACGAAACTTTTTCGTTTAAATTTCACTTAGTTTTTATTACATTTCATTATAATATACTACATCGTATGAAAAGACATTGTTAATAGCATGAAAAAAAGTGGAAAAGCCATCGTAGTTACGAAAATGAGCATCGATGTGCGTATCACCATTAAAGTCAGAAAGAAGAAGTTAGCATACACGCATTTTGGACTCCATCGGAAGTGCTCAGTCATAACATCGTCGTCCTTTTGCCAGTCACCGATGGTAACGTCACAAAATCGACATGTACAAATATCAGTGCCTGCAAAGTAGAACTCAGCTCTTGCTAACAAACGCGGGTCTCAAAAATCTAATTTCCATTCGTTAAAAGTACGTAATCTACGATTGTAACCAGCAAAAAAACAAGGGTGTTCAGGTATCCAGATGAGGAATAAAAAAAACTTCGTTCGTTTCTGGAGGAGAGAAAAAAAATAATGATTACGTATTTTTTACTTAAAACTAATTGCTTTGTTTAAAAAAAAAAAAAAAAATTTATACTTTCAAACTTCATCTTGCTTAGAATACAGCGAGCAGTAACGAAAAGAGACTGGAAGAACGAACGTGTGGATGCCATCACCAATACGACTCGTTTAATTTATTTATTTTGAAATAAAAATTTTTATAAGAAACTTTAAACCGTTTTATACAGAGAGAAAGAAAAAGACAACTAGCGAAACAACCAAAAAATACGGAGAGCAGACGACGAACGGGATTGAAAGTCGAAACCAACGGGGGGAAAAAAAAAATCATTTTTGAAAATGAGGAGGTTCAAAGTTTCGACTTTCGGTTAACTGGTTTCGATTTTGTGAGCGCAGTGCGCCATCTACCGACGAAAAAAAGCGAAAAAGGAAACCGAAACGACGGTGCGGCCATCGGCTGGCGTAAACGCGAACTAGACGCAAAACGCGTCACGAATCACATGACCGGACGGGGGGAGGGTGACTTCACAAAATGACAAGCATATGACCTGATCGCACCAATCAAAGGCCAGATGGCCGAGTGGGCCTGACACGACACCATCTTAGAGCCGAAATGTGTGGCAGGGAGTTCAAAACACACACTACTGATGAGGCAACACTTGCCAGGCATGTTTGTTTATTGCCTGACGGCTGTTTTTGCTTGATTTTTTCATGTGTACGTTGATGCTGACCGATATACACATCTGCTATGATTAGTTTGTCCTGGATTTGGAGCTCATAATGGACTACACCAGCTGTTGTTCATCAAACACTTATCGGCCTCGGTGGCTCAGGGGTTGCGTGATCGCCTCTGATGCCCGAGGACGCGGGTTCGACCCCGGCCAAGGACGACGAGGATTTTTTCACGGGGAAAATCCTGAGATCATGCACTTCCTTCGGAAGGGAAGTAAAGCCGTTGGTCCCGTGTAGTCGTATTCCGGTTGCACGTTAAAGAAACCTTGCGAGGCAAAATTTGCGGCCCCTATAACGCTGTCCTGAAATGACCATGGCAGTTGAAAAGGACGTTGATACCAAACAAACCAAACCAAACCAAACCAAAATCATCAAACACTCAAGAGAATCTTCAAGACTCTCATCACCGGCCTCCGCTGCTTTATGGCCAAGTTTAAATTCATACAAAAGGCAGGCTCGAATTATTGGTGATGTAAGTGCCATTTCAGATGTGTTTTCAAAATAAAATTGAATGTTTTCCCTTAGACAAGTAAGTGGAAAAGAATGACCAATCATTTCTCTTTACTGTATATAAAATTTGCATTATTCAAATCATCATACGAGAGGATTGTAACCATTCAAAAAGTAACGGTGAAGAAACGAAAAAACTTTCCCCTGGACCTGATACTTATTATTGTATTCCAGGGTATATTCAAAATTATTGTATTTTGTCTTTCTCTACATCTGTCCTTTTTCCAGTGAAGAAGATTTAATATTCAAATGTTTTAGGAAAATAAAATATGCTTTAATCAAATCTCTGAGACTGCAATACTAAAAGCCTTAACAATAATTTTAAATTTGATTTACATACTTTGGATAGCATAAGTTTTCACTTAAATTGTACAAGATGTTTCTAAGTTATCATTAATTAATCATTAATCATGTAAATAAGGTGTTAACTATCTTATATACTCATATATATGAAATATTCAGGGTTCGCGCTTACTCGCAATTTACGCGTCAAATGGGCATTTTACAGAAAATTTGACTCGCAAAGTTTTGATCTGCGAGTCAAAAATGACTCGTCAGCAAACTTCTTCATCGCTCCTTTTACTGGTGCTTTTTTTTTCAAGTTTAAAAAGGTAAAATTAAGGAGAGAGCGAATCAAAAGGTAAGGAAAACCGAAACTATTCATCGATCCCATTCACGTTTGAATATCGCTGAAGAGATGAGAGTATTAGATCAAGTGACGTCATCAGACCGTGTTCGTAGCCTTCGAGAAAATCTGAGAGATTTCTCGTAAGCTACGATTTGGCATAAACAATTTCAGTTTGTCCACGTGGTTTTATTGTATTGGAATGCTTTAAAACACGTGCTTTAAGCTGCGCACAAATACTTTAGTCATAGAACAAGAAGTTATTTTAGTTTCCAGTATGAGCAAACGTAAAAAAAAAAACAAAGAAAATATGAGGAAAGAGCCAAAAACGCAAAGGTATTTTAATGATTCCTGGAAAACAGAATTTTTATGGCTGGACTTTGACAACAATTCAGTGACATGCCGTGACTGTGTTGCTGCAAACAAGAAGCAGGATTTTTCAGAATACTTTTATACGTGAATGCAGCAATTTTCAACTAGATTTACTTCTTCGCCATGGACAATCTGCGGACCATAAATCTAGCGTTGTAATTCTACAACAAAAAAAATGTTGGGATGCTTTGATGAGAAAACAAGCTGCATGAGCAGATGAACACAAAATAGATCACGGAAAAGTTGCCGTTAAGGCTACAGCTTACTGGTTAGCCAAAGAAGAAGTTGCAAACAACAAATTTCATTCACTGATAGAATTGCAGAAGTTTAATGGAAATGAATATATAAAGAATTCATCCTATGCAGAATATAAGCATCACCAGAGATAACAGAAATGCAGGTAATTGTGTTACTTATTTTAAAACGAGTATTTCTCCCGTGAAAAAATCACGGGACCGTAAGAAAATTTATTATGATGCATTAAATTCTAGCGGCACTCACTTGCATTGGTTATGTATACTGAAAATAGTATCATAAAATACTACCAAATTAATATCATCTCTCGGTGCTCAAAGAACGTTCGCGCTAAATTCTAATGGTATCATAAAGGAGGATAAAATAGAGTGCGCAAAGCCACTCATTATCTCCTTTGCAACTGCTCGCCACAATAATTCTTCTTATGGAGAATTATATTCCTGAAAATGCTAAACGATACGATCTTTGCATTGTAAACAGCGCCACTTCGCTCTCATTGTCCCCAAATCGGAGTTGGTTATTTTGCCTCAATGTCGGCATCTGAAATGCTCAATGCGCAGGCGAATGCGCTCTCTACCTAATTCTACTCTGTGATGGTTACGGAAATTCGTAATTATTATTACTAGGACTAGGATGCATGAAATATTTCCACGACTTAATGTGAATGACTGACTGGCCTAAAAATATGGACCTCTCTCCATAATTTTTGTATCTTCCTTCTTTTGATTCCGGAAAAATTTAGGTCGATATTAAAAACCAATTCAAACGTTCACTAATAAAGTATTTTAATTATTTTATTTTAAAAGTACTTTATTTGTAATATTTTCAGGATCAAAATAGCAAAAGAGTGCTTACTTATTATAGTTAGTGAGACTTAACATTCAATCGTGGAAAAAAAGAACATACTTTCTTATACTGCATCCTAGACTAAACAATACAATTAACTTACAAATGATATTTTGTTACTAGATGGCCTTATGCTCAATTATAAAGAAGGAGGGTAAAGAAAAACTTAAAGATTCGCCTTTCATTGGACTGATAATAGATGAAACGACATATTACTATACAAAAACTTTCTATTTTTATATCAACTGTTAGCCAATCAAATGGAAAAACTAGTGTCTTTTTCTTGGGTAATTTCGAGGTGAGCAATGGTACTTCCCTATCAGTACATAACAAACTATGTGAAGTTTTGAAGGATCATGAAATACCGTTGGATAAAATATCTGGGTTGGCATCTGATGGAGCTGCTGTAATGATAGGTAGGCACAATGGTGTTGGAGCTAAGTTGCGCACTCTTCCTCCTATACTAATACAAGTACACTGTGTTGCCCATCGAGTGTCACTAGCATCTTTACAGGCATGTTCAAGTATTAAAGCTGTAAAGTATTATCAAGGAACAATTGACAACATTTATAAATATTATTCAAATTTTGCAGTTAGATATAATCGCTTGAGAGAAATTGAAGATATTCTTAAGTGTGATGCTATATCTCTAAAAGAAGCAAAACCTATAAGGTGGATTTCTCTTTTGCCTGCAGTCAAAGCTGTTGATAGATATTGGGAAGCATTAGTGACGGAAATAGAACAGGAAAAGTCTTCACAAAATCCTATTGCAACTGCTTTATATAAAGAGTTGAAAACATACAAGTTTGTATACTTTACCTAGCTTTTATTGGATGTACTTCCACTTTTAGACATTATGTAAAACCTTTCAGAGAGAAGATTTATAGTTGTCACTGATTTTACCCATTGTTAATGGAACAAAAAACAGTATGGCATCGATGAAGACAAGTCCAGGAACAAACATTCAGGAATATTTATGCGAGCTTCAGGAATGTAATTGTGAAGATGGCAACAGTGTTCATACGTATAAGAACTGTGAATTAAAACAATCATGTGGTATGTTTTGTGAACAGGCAGAGTCTGTAAAAAATCAATTTTTAGATAATCTTATACAGAACTTGGAAACAAAATTTCCTAATAATGATCTAGACATCCTGGCATGCTTTGATTGTGTACTAAATTCTAAAAAGTATCCATCAAATGTGGCAGATCTTTCTATATATGGAAATAGTCAGTTTGAAACATTACTTCTAAACATCTGAGTGTTGTGGATGCAAAAAGAGCAAAACAAGATTTTCTGATGTTCAAACACACTGTGAGTAATATGAGGCATCTCAGTTTTAAAGAACTTTGTGAAAAATTAAATATACTATTTCCAGATTTCTCCGTTCTGGCATGTTGTGCTGCAGTTTTGCCTGTTAATAGTGCGTCATGTGAGAGAGGTTTCAGTACTCAAAATCGGATAAAAAATTCCCAACGAAACCGTTTAAAAGAAGTAAATGTTGATACATTGATGACTATTAGCATCAATGGGCCAACATTTCAAGAGTTTCCTTATTCTGCAGCAATTGATGTTTTTGAAACGATCAAAGCTAGACGATAGACTTAAGCCAACTGGATTCAAACTGTGCCACAGATATATCTTGTAATTGGGAACCGGACATTTGCCACACCAGACATTTACCACACGGGACATTTGCTCCTAACTGCTTATACTGCTTCTTATAACTGCTTATCCTTCTTGTTCAGAATGTAATTAATAACCTTAAAAGAAATACAACTAACTATTCACATATAGGAAATAAAAAATTTTTTATTAAGTAAAAGGTAAACAATAATACTAGAGTGTAAAAAATAAATAATAACATAAATACTATGGGAATAATAACTATAAAAGAAATAAGACAAACTGATCACATACTGGAAATTAAATATTTACTCAAGGTAAACAATAACATAAATATGATGGTGTAGGACTTTCAATTCAATTGGATAGCATGACCAATACCGTTTAAAAATTCTGGTAATGCCTTCCGATCGGTTACATAGTCCATGCACAGGGTCTTAAACCGCCCCAGATGATCTTGCGCGGCACGTCTAATCCGTTTTTGTGGAGGTTGTCCGCGATATGTACTCAAGAAAGAAGCTTCGACTAAACTCTGATCTTTCCTCATATCTTCGATCGCCTTCCAAATGGTTGGATGTGCATGCCCTACCAAATTATTAAAAGAAGCATGCCAACCCTCGCAAAAATTATTTGTACGATCCTTGTCGTCGACAGTGGCTTGATGGACATTCCACAGCTGATCATAGGTGGAACTGATCTTATCATCATCTGGGGAATTGTGCCGTTGGGCTGAGGTGGAGGCTGGGTCCGGCGATAGCCTTGCACGTAAGTGCTTGTGAAATAGTCCAGCAAATCCTGGAGTCCTACAAAGTCAGGCACATTTTGCGAAAGATAATCTGCTCCAACCTTTACATCTTCGACTGGCAGAAATGCCAATCCATCGATCATCCCGGTTCTCATCATGTTCTCCTTGGTTCCTGCCGAATGATGAGAGCTTTGCTCTCGAAAAGCGCCTCCAGGTTGTATTTTTCTGTTACTTTTGTTTTTGTTATATTCTTTATTACTTTTGTTGTGGTAAAAGAGCCCTTCTTTATACTTAATTACGATTATCCACATACCTCTTTATTCTTGATTTCAATTGTGGACATTTGCCCTTGTTTTACTTTCTCGGACAATTGCCCCAGTTATACTGTTTTGTATAATTTTGATTTACTAGAATTATCATCAATAATATTTGTTATTGTTTACCTTGAATAAATATTCAATTTCCAGTATGTGATCAGTTTGTCATATTTCTTTTATAATTATTATTCACATAATATTTATGTAATTATTTATTTTTTACACTCTTGTATTATTGTTTACCTTTTTCTTAATAAAAAAAATTTTATTTCCTGTATGTGAATAGTTAGTGTATTTCTTTTAAAGTTATTAATTACATTCTGAACGAGAAGGATAAGCAGTTATAAGAAACAGTTTAAGCAGTTCGGAGCAAATGTCTGGTGTGGCAAATGTCCGGTGTGGCAAATTTCCAGGTGTGGCAAATGTCCTATACCCCTTGTAGTTACAATGAACGGATATTTATAAGAGAAAAGGACGAGACAACAAAAACCCTGGAATACAAGAAATAATAGTTAATAAATAAATATGAAAAATAAAATAATAATTAACAGGATAATTCATAACTTCAGGATAATTCTCTAATATTCTAATTGCCTTTAGAGAATTATCCTTTTTGCTTTGATAAAGGATAGATAGTCTCTATCCGAAACGTCAGCTTTTTATTTGATTTTATAGTTTTATTTTGATTTTACTTATTATTTATTATTATTTTGTTATTTGTTAATTATTATTTTATTTTTCATTTTTATTTATTAACTATTATTCCTTGTAGTTACAGAAACATAAAATGTTATTTCATTCACTGGTGAATGAATGATACGAGATAATAAACAATTTATGTGGAATTGTGTTTTCTTGTAGTATTTATATTTTGTTATTTCACTTTGTATGAACAACTGTCTCTGACATGTAAAAAACTAGGGAAATTAAAAAAAATGTATTTGACTCGCATTTTTTGAAATTTGACTCAGTTTTTAAGCTGGCGAGTCAAATTGACTCTTAGATTTTTGGTCCTATAGCGAACCCTTTAATATTGCTACATAAAGTTATATATGCTATGTGTCCATTGCCAAAAATATCTAGTTATTTATGTTCTAGAACTTTAAAGATTCAGTTTTTTTAAAAACTCAAACCTTTTGTGGGTCACTGCAGAGGAAAGGAATTAGTTTATTATGACGTCGTTTTTCATGTTCTCGTGTCAGCCTCGTCATATTGTTCGTTTTGTGACGTCATGGCGCCTTTGATCGAAATATGCCGTCTGTCGCGGATTATGATGTTTTCAAAAGATAACTATCGTCGGTCTATAATATGTAAGAGGCCCAGCGATGAAATCATAAATTCTAAACACAACAAATTAGGGTCCCAGCAAAATTTTTGCCTGTGAGTGTAGCGAGGAAATCTGCTGCCATTTTAAACGAAGATGAAAATATCAGTTATGACTCATTTGTATCAGTTATGATGTTAATAACTAAGATATTTTCCGTTAACATTTTTTTTTATCTAAATTAAGTAACCAGGTTTCCTTTATAACCGGGATCTTTTGTAATGGACACCCACAGAAAACCTGGATATTAAAGATCAAGAACTAGCTTATTTCTGCCAGTGGATGCATAGCAATTGTTAATGTTTTGTTGGTAGTTAATTTACAATTTTTTTTTCTTTCCCCAGATCTAAGTTGGTGATAGTGGAGCCCAAGTTTGCAATTCATACTAAGGGAATGCAGAGCGAAAGGAAATTCTTAATTCTACAAGGAAAAAAAAATAAATAAAAATAATTGCCCTTGTTGATATTCATCCTGACAAATGATACGGTTAAAAAGTTGCAAGTGCCTGATTTGAGATGCAATCTCTATGCTTGAAAACATGGGATATTGTTCACAGGAAGTTCTTGTCAGTTTTGAGAATATCTGTTCAAAAACTCATGGACTTTTTCATACATGTACAGGAAGCCTTTATACCCGGTGTTCAATTTATCTGAAGACATTGAAATATCTCGAGAACCACACGTCGGATCAAAAAAAGTGTGGAATGAAAAATGTTCGTCTCGAAGGGGGACATCTAATGATACCAAACTCGACCCCCCACCCCCACCCCCTGGAGGTGGGGGAGGGAGGAGTAAAAAAACTTAAATGGGAACCCCCATTTTTTATTGCAGATTTGGATTCTCCAGAAAAAATTACCCCAATCTGACCTACGATTCGAGTCATTTCGGCCACAGATGGCGCTGTAATTGACAAAAATCAAAATGGGTAAAAAAAATCATTGAAAAATGGTGATATCTCAAGAAATAGGCATCAGATCAGCAAAATAATTTTGAAAAAAAAATAAAAAATTTTAAAAAACCACGTTTTAAAGTGGAGAATAATTAGCTTTGTCCTGAAGAATTTTAGCTATGAAAAACGAGGGGCGCATGAAATACGTACGTGTGTGTGCGTGCGACCATGGATTCGTGCGTGTGTGTGCATATGAGTGTGTGTAGGTGCGTGTGCGGGTGTGTGTGTGTCTTCATGTGCCCCACGTTTTTCGTTTTAAATTATTACAAGTATTTTCATACCTAAAATTTTTCAGAACAAAGCTAATTATTCTCCACTTTAAAAACGCGGTTTTTTAAATTTTTTATTCTTTTAAATTATTTGTCAACTTTTTTTATTTTCTTGCATTTTCATCCTATTCCGATCTATGTTCAAAATTTCAAGTCTCTAGGCATCGGGAAGTTAGTTAAAAATCGATTTACATCCCCCGAAAAGCAAGTTAATAAAAACGTGGTAATAAAATTAAATGTGTTTGATATTCTTACAAATGCTACTTAATGACACCATAATTGCCCACCCACCCCCCCACTCCCGAGGGGTGGGGAAGTGAATTATGTCAAAATTTTCAATGGGAAACCACATTCTGTACGTTCTCTTTGATAAAACAAGGAGGCGCTGCTCGACGCACCATTGTGGCCGGTTGACGAACTACATTTCATTTATAAGGCAGTGCAGCGCGGTCAGAGCTCACTTTTCTTTCAGAAATAGAACTGAAAACACTTTTAAAAAATTAAAATTGAAAATGAATCCTGAAACAGCAGAAGAAAAAATTGAAATGATTTTGATTTATGGTGAATGCAGGAGGAATGTTGAGTGTTTCCCTGCAAATGTTCGATCACGTTCTTTTTTTTTTACAAAGTTGTGAATGCCTTCACTTCTGATGGAAGCGTACAACCAAAAAAAAGAAAAAGAAGAACAACTGTCTCTGGAGAAGCTAATGAAATAGCTGTGTTAGCAGCTGTACACCAAAACCCACAGGTAACCATTCGACACGCAGATTCGGGAATTTCTGCAGGTAATATTCACAAAATATTGCATCGCCATAAGTATCACCTGTATCATATTTCACTGCATCAAGAATGGTAATGATTTTCATAATCGGGTTGTGTTTTGTGAATGGGCACGTGAACAAATATTAACAAACCCCAACTTTATTCCTAACATGTTATTTTCAGATGAGTCCTCATTCACAAACCATGGTAACGTTAATTGGCATAAGATGCGCTACTGGAATGTAGAAAATCCCCACTGGTTACAAGTTGAACATCAACGACCTTGGACAGTTAACGTTTGGTGTGGAATCATAGGCAACAAACTCATTGGTCCTTATTTTATTGATGGTAATTTGAATGGAATTAAATATCAAATTTTCCTGGAACAGGAACTATCCGTACTACTTGAGGATGTTCCCTTGGATGTTTGACAAAGTATGTGGTTTCAACATGACAGTTGTCCAGCGCACTACTCAATAGTAGCACGGGAAGTGTAAAGGCTTGGCCACATAGCTTGCGAGAACTAGTAACGAAAGTTTAAAGCGATAATCGTCAACCGTAAACAAAATTAGTTTTACGCTTTACGTTTATTCTATTGCAACGATATTCAACATAGTCAACACATAGACAGCGAGAACAGAACGCGAAATGACCTGATAAACATGGCTGGCAATTCTGAGCTGCGTCTGTTATTATTACAGTTTTTACAAGTTGGTTTCATACAATTTTAAATGAATTTCATACATTTTTAAATAAATTTATTACGATTTTAAATGAATTTAATACGCTTTCAAATGAATTGAATACTCTTTCAAATAGATTTAATACATTTGTAAATGAATTTAATACGATTTTAAATAAATATAAAGTGTGTAAATGAAGTTTAATTACACACTCTAAAATTAGATGTTTTAATTTATACAACCAATTATTTTATATATTTATATTATTTTGTTCACCTGGCGATAATTTATAAGACTATTTTTACCTGTATTGTAAAAAGGTTTCACCAAGATGGTGGGGGGTGGGGGGTATCTGTTCTTGGTTTCACCTAACGACAAACATTTTAAAAACAGACGATGGTAAAATTATTAACATTTCTCGTTTGTAAAATTGAATGAAATAGATGAAAATATGAATGCACAGGAAATATTAGTACATTTAAGCAAAGGCGGGTTTATTTACGATTCCAATTTTACTGGAGAATCTTGCGAAAATGAATTAAATGTTAAATGTTGAAATCCAGTCAAATCCTAACGAAATTCAGACCACAACATCTCAAAAAATAAACGCTGCCAGTACCGAAAAATTCCGATGATCAGAGAGAAAGAATTATAGAAATGATTACAATAAAAAGCTCGAGTAAATTTTTTCAGTCTAATAAGTCAGTAAAGTTTAAAAAACATTTTTACTTTTTTTATTATATTTTTTCAAATGACAGGTAGCTCAGACATTTAAAATTGGTAAAGGGGACAGTATCCAGTATAATTAGAAAATTTCTAAAAACGAATCACACATACAAACAACATCGAGGAGGACAAGTTAGGAAATTAACAAACGAAGAGGAAATCACGTTGGTTCAATGCGTCCAAACACACATATTTATTTAAAATCGTATTAAATCTATTTAAAAATGCATGAAATCTATTTAAAAATGTATGAAATTCATTTAAAATTGTATGAAACCAATTTGTAAAAACTGTAAAAAGGAAAAAGGTTATTATTAAGTTTGTTATTCATATCGTCGTTGGAACATTGGAAATTTAAATTAAATTCCATTTAAACCATAGAAAATTAAAATTTATCCCATATAGCGTCCCGCTTTTCAATTTCGGAAATTAAAATTTCCTTTATTAACATATTGTATCTTCTCGTTTCTCAGCCTCCTTCATCGCACTTCGAACTGAAGGCATGGTGGCCAGAATTTCTTGCGAGAACTCCTGCTAGAGCGTAAAGCATCAAACTGCATTTGATCGGAGCGAGAAACTGTTTTTCCGCTCTCGCCCTTGAAATTTTCGGTTCTCGCTTATACCAGCGAGACGTTTATGATAGCGACTGCGATAAAATTCTTTCGCTTTCCAATCTCGCTCGTATTTTTTCGGTTCTCGCAAGCTATGTGAACCCGCCTTTAGACCTGATTATAATGGACGGTGGATTGGCAGAGGTGGCCCGATTAATTGGCCAGCTAGGTCACCTGATTTGACATCGCCTGATTTCTTTCTTTGGGGTTACCTAAAAGATAAGGTTTACCAACAAATGCCAACAACCCGTGAAAACATGATAGAACTTATTAGAAATGCTTGCTCTGAAATTCCCCCAAATCTTCTTTTGTCCTGTGTGCAATCATTTGAAAAAAGAATAAATATGTGTATTGAAGTTGGTGGTCAAAACTTCGAACATTTACTGTAAGTAATTGAACAATGAAACGCAACGGGATGCACCTAAAACCAGCACCCTAAATTGTGAGTGGCAAAAGGACTCACATAAAACAAGCACCCCAAAGCAAACAGAAAACTACTACGTCCACGTCGTTCTTACTGGGTAATGCCAAACGTAGTTTCTGCTTAACAGTAAAAGAATAAATGAACTTCTCCGTATTCTTTCGATGGTAGCGCCATCTGCGAAATAATTTACATGAATAATGAAGTCAAATCAATGGTATAACCAAGGTTTCCTATAAAAAATTAGTTTCCCATTGGAAATTATGACATAATTCGCTTCCCCACCCCTCGGGAGTGGGGATGGGTAGACAATTATGGTGTCAGTAAGTAGCATTTGTAAGAATATCAAAAACATTTAATTTTATTTTGCTGATCTGATACCTATTTCTTGAAATATCGCCATTTTTCAACGATTTTTTACCCATTTTGATTTTTGTCGATTACAGCGCCATCTGTGACCGAAATGACTCGAATCGTAGATCAAATTGGGGTAATTTTTTCTGGAGAATCCGAATTTGCAATAAAAAATGGGGGTTCCCATTTGAATTTTTTAACTCATCCCTCCCCCACCTCCAGGGGGTGGGGGTGGGGGGTCGAGTTTGGTATCATTAGATGTCCCCCTTCGAGACGAACATTTTTCATTCCACACTTTTTTTGATCCGACGTGTGGTTCTCGAGATATTTCAATGTCTTCAGATAAATTGAACACCGGGTATGTTGGAGAGGTCAAAACTAATACGAATAAGTGCCAAAACGTTTCAATTGGAAAAATTTAATTTAACCCAAGCATAAAGATGAAATTGGAAAACTACAGTTTAACCTTTCAAAATACTGAATGTCTGTTTTTTGTGGTAGTGAAATAGTATTTTGAATTCAGCATCTATGTCATAGGACAAATACAAGAATTGGACAAAAAAAATATGAACACCCACTCAAACTAGGATCATCCAAATAATCGTGATGTTTGAGAAAGTTCGTAGAAATTTGCATGTCTCACATATTAAAATCAGCAGTTTTTTAAAAAAAAATCAAGTTGTGTTAAGTTGTAGTTGCAATAAGTGCTTCCTTAAATGTGTGACCTCAGAGTCTTTGAAAGGGCAATATTCTTCAATGTTACGAATGCATACCAAAAACGGTAAGACGCTATTGGTGAAAAAGAATAGTGGACGGAAAACAATACTGAATGATACGTAATATTCAAGAAGTATTGTGTCGAAACGGCGAAAAACTGCTGCAACAAAAGTGACTGCAGAACTTAATACCCATATTGGACACCCCATTTCAATAAAAACAGTTCGCAGAGAGCTTCACAAATGCTATATTCATGAAAGAGCTGCAATTGAAACACCTTGCATCACAGAGACCAATGCTAAAGCCCGTGTCAGCTGGTGTAAAGGCCTGGACACCTGATGACTGGAAAAGAGTGATATGGTGGGATGAATCATTGTTCACATTATTTCCGATGTCAGGGCAAATTTACACTTGGAGAAGCCTCAAAGAAGCCTACCGTCCAGACTGTCTCATTCCGACAGTAAAACAATGTGGCAAGTCTATAATGGTTGGGGGGGGGATTGCTTAATATTCAGTTGGTCCAATTACTACCCTCAGCTCTGAATTACTACTGACTGATACTGTGACATCTTAGTGACAAGGTCCATCTCATGGTCCAGATTTTGTTCCCTGATATCGCCTTTTTTTCAACAATGCACCCATACACTGTCCTAGAACTGAAATCTTGGTTTGAAAAGTATGATGGCAAAGTGCAGCATCTTCCATGGCCTGCTTAATCGCCAGATTTGAATATAATCTAACCAATATGGTCAACTTTAGAGAGGCAACTCGGAAGCAGATTTCTTCCCCCTTCATCTCTTAAGCAATTGGCAAGTTGTTTGGTTGAAGAGTGATACAAAATCCCAATGGAGACTATTCAAGGATTGTATGAATAAAAAATTCCAAGGTTAGAAGCTGTACATAAGGTGCGTCCCAAAAGTATAGGAAATACAGTTATTCTTTAATATCTCAAAACAAAACAAGTGAAACGAACAGAAATAAATTTGGTAAACAAAACATCCTTATGAAAAATAGTATAAACAAAATAGATGAGGATAGAACAAACCATTGTTTATGGAATTTGAAAAAAAACAAAAACTCCTGTCCCAAAAGTATAGGAAGAGTATATGATGAACATCCTCCTCTCCCTTCTGACTCCATATGGGGCATACCCAAGACTGAAATGAAACCTTCTCATTTGCATGTCACAAATTCTGAACTTGCATTCCAACATGCCACGAAGCAAACACTTCACTAGTGATGAAATTGCGGGCATTTGGAGACTGAAGTCAGAAGGCAAGAAAATTGATGAAATTGCAACAGAAATCGGACGTTCATATAAAGTAATTGCTAAAGGAAACGACTATGGTCCAAAACCGCGATACGAAAGACCTCGAGCAACCTCCACACGATATGACAGACGTCTGATCCGAATGGCTGCATCAAGTGAACTGTCGGTGAGAGCCATAACTCGACAAGCAGGCCTTCAAATTTCCAAGAGCACTCTGCACAGAAGACTGTCCAACGAGCCACACCTGACATATGAAAACATTCAGAGACAACCACCACCCAAGCTTCAACATCGCGCTACAAGACTTGCATGGGCAAAAGACCACATGTCTTGGAAGGACGAATGACTTTCTGTCATCTTCAGTGATGAAAAAAAGTAGAACCTTGACGGCCCTGATGGCTGGGCATATTATTGGCACGATTTGCGAAAAGAACCCCGAACCCGTTTTGCACGACAACAGGGAGGTGGATCACTCGTGACATGGGGTGCTTTTGCATTCAACGGAACGACAACGTTGGCCTTTCTCTCTGGACGACAAAAATCAGAAAACTACCAGAAAACATTGCAAGAGCATCTCCTGCCATTTGCCGTTCAACTTGCGGTAGAAAATTGGGAATTCCAGAACGACAACGCGCCAACACACTCATCGAAGTCCACCCGCGATTGGTTACAGTCAAAACAGATTAAAACCATGACTTGACCAGCAAGAAGCCCTGACCCCAACTCCATAGAGAATCTATGAGGGGTCATGGCTAGAGAAGTCTACGCCTCAGGAAAGCAGTATGAAACCGTCCATGCCTTAAAAGCTGCAATTGAGAGCAGTTGGTACGGTCTTGATCCATGACTTTACCAAAACTTGATACTCTCCATGAAGGATCGCGTTTTTGAGGTCACAAATATTGCAATCGAGTGTAGCTTACTTTCCTTTTTTGTTAAAAATGTAACTCTTCCTATACTTTTGGGACAGCAGTGTTTTGTTTTTTTTCAAATTCCATAAACAATGGTTTGTTCTATCCTCATATACTTTGTTTATACTATTTTTCATAAGGATGTTTTGTTTACCAAATTTATTTCTGTTCGTTTCACATGGTTTTCTTTCCATAAACATTTCCTATACTTTTGGGACGCACCTTAAGGCAAAAGCAGCCCCAATACCTTATTAACAAACAATTTGAAACTTTTCTCTGGTGTTCACATTATTTTGTCTAACTCCTGTAGGTAACACATCTATTGATTATCTCATAATATATACAATTTACACAGCGAGTTACTATTTTTATATGATGAACAAAGTACAAGTATTTACACATTCGGGAAATGAAATGATTGGGAAATCAAGCTGAAGTTTCTTGACCCATTTGGCAATTTAAGTAGTCAGGTATTCTGAAATTAAAAAAAATTAAAATGTTCAAAGAAAACAATTTCCAAAGGGACATGAAAATTAAAATGTGATTTGTAACCAAATTATCAAAACTCTTTAGATTGATGAAGAAGCTTGAGCTGCATTGTAAGAAATTTGTGGAACACGTGGATAGTATGTTGATGAATCTTTCTAAACTTGCTAAATCCTTTATACAACTAAAAACTAGTCTGTGTCCCTTCATGTAAATTGCTCACTGATGTAAGTGGCAGCATTATTAATTGAAACGATGGCCCTGAATTTGTTCCCTGGTTTATGGATCTTCGGTAAAGCATACAGTACATTCTGAGTAAAATTGGATTAGAATTACAGAGTGGTTTTTGAATCCCAAACATTGTTTTTTTGGTTCACTTTGTTGCTGGTCCCCTATCAAAAAAGTGGACAAAACAAGTTTTGAAATGTTGAGCTTTTAAACATCAGTTAAAAATTGGAATTCAAGCATTTTTCTTTGAACTGGCAAGGATAAGTGTTTTTGTTTAGTGTCCAAGCAAATTCTCTTTCCCACTCTAGTGATGTATCTAATCTCCAGTATACCCTCTTCATGGAAAAAAAATTCAATTACTGTATTTCAGGAAAATCACCCGATTCCACCACTGCCATTTTGCTTGGATTTTACAATTTAATTGAAGTTTAATTGTAGTGAGTGAACTGCTCATGTATCCAGTGAGAATGAATGCAAGTTAACAAGTGTTTGAGTCTATTAAGTTAACATCCTTCCTCTGCTTCTCAAAACATTAACTATTTTAAATTGTATTTAACATCTTACCTTGTTACGTAAAACATGAGCATTATCGGCTTGCTAAAATTGTACCCATCATACTTCACTGCTTTTCTGCGTTTTTGCGATTTACGAGTATATTATCTCTTAGGTGGTGTTCATGTATAGGTTATTCTCGATTATTTTCTGTCTTGGAAATCTTTAATTGGACGCAAACAGTTGGACTGTTTTCCTCGAACAGGCAATTGAGTTACCAGTTAAATCTGAAACAAACAAGCACGTAAGCAAGCAATGAACCAACCAACCTTCTGTGACCACTAAGTGATCCACACGTTTGTTGTGCATGGTGATCGGACTTTGGGGAAAGGATAGTTCTGGTGGTTGAAGAATGCTATTCCAGAACAACACTATTTTGGAACATTATTTCTCTTGAATAATAGGCAGATCCAAAGTAGTTTGTTCATGCTTATTGGCTGGTTGTTTTTCTTTGGAGATTTTGGCTGTAGGATTAGGCTTGACTAGTGCTCTGGCAATCCAGGCTCCATGGTAGATAGGGAGCCAGAGGACTGAAACTAGATTTTTTTGTTATGGGTAGAAAATAATGAAAAACCGTCAGATGAGGAGAGGAATGATGTAGTGTTTAAACCAGAGGAGTATATCGTGCTGGAGATTGTATAATTTTTTTTATTAGTTCAAGTCAAACATGACATGCATTTGCAATTGTTGAGGGACCCTTCCAAAGTAAATTCAATTCTTCACTTATTGGTTCCAATTGATTGACAAGATCCTTAACTTGCACAAAGATTCAATTTTCGGATATACTGAGCAGTATTAGACTCAATTTCATCATTATGCTCATTAGTGATCTTAATATATGAATGTGATTATGGAGAAATGTTTTCAGGCAGCTAACTTGACTGTTCCATCTGGTGTCTCCTGGCATCTGAGGTTTCATGTCGGCATTTCTGAAGTATGTGTTGAGTTCACAACACTTTGTGTTCGCAATTGGTGTAATGCCCTGTCTTTAAGCCAGTGGGCTGAACATCCATAGGTCACAAAGTTATCAGTTTCATTCCATTTCTCTAGTTGATGACACATTTTCTCCTATTTCTGGCATCATTCATGTTAATTATAGAAACTGCAATGTTAATTATTATTTTGTTTCACGTTATGAATCACTTTCTTGCATTTCTTCCAAGTAGTCTTCTGTTTTCTGATTTGCTCCTATGTCGATTGCTTACAAAAAATATGGTTAGGTTAAGTATTATCTGCTTGCAAACGTGCAATAGTTATTGGTTCATTATGCACATTGCTCCATGAATCTGCCATTAAAGTTCCACTTTTGTTGGGAAGCTGCTTTTTTATTTTTTCTTGGAGAGTAGTGTGAACTTTGTCAAGCAGATTACTTTCTAAAGCCTTTCGTGATGGAAGGCTGTATCTGGGTCTGAGAGATTTTATAAGGTGTAAGAAAGATTAATTTTCCGCAGTTGAAAAGGGAACGTTACATGCATAGAAGAATTTTGCTAGTTTCCAATTCAATCGGCTTTCATTCTAAATGCTTTTGCACTTTGAACATGCCCACAAGTTTTACATTTTGCTTGAGGATTTTTTTCCATTTTTTGGCTTCTCAAAATCTTCCCAAACAGGATTATGTTTTTTTTCCACCATTTTTATATTAATAGAACGAGTGCTAGTACTGTAGACTAAAAGATGCTCAGTTAACTGAACTAACTGAACTGAACTGATGTTTAAAACTGACTGACCAAGTGGCCAAACAAAACCGTGTTAACTGAATGAATGACCTGAATATTTCCTTAATTCAGAGGGGCATTAATCAATCCATTTGTTTTCCAGGAGCCTGTAAGATTGCGTCATCCATCCATTCCCTCTATTGTGTATGTCACACAGCTCAATCTTGAAATACCATATGATTGCAAGCTATGACAGATTTTTTTGTATCTTTGTTTTTCCTGTTTCTTCTATTTCTTCTATGTTGAAAAAAATAGATTTTTACCACATTAGGAAAAACTTGCCAATGTTTTAAATTAATTTCTCGTTTAATTTACATATTTTTATATTTGCTTGAAATATAGGCGTTATTCTTTTAGTGTCCATTGAATTCCAGGGGGCGTGCCCTCTATACGAACGTGAAAGGTTGCGCGTATTTCTCAGATACGCTATTGTAAAATTAAAATTTTCAATAATGCAATAAGTTAAGAGTTAATAAGTAGAATTTATTTAAATTTTTAAAAAAATTAACAGTGTATACATAAAAGGTAACAATATAAAAAGACCAAAGAATTACTAAAATGACGTGAATATTAAATAAATGAAATTGCTGATATTTTGACTGAACAATCTACCTTTGTAATATAAAAGTAAAAAAACAAGAAACGAATGAAAATCTATCTCTCTTCTATATATACATAATGAAGAGTGTGTGTCTGTATTTTATACAAATGTAGTTTTATTCCGATCTTGATGAAATTTTGCACACTTGGATCTTCAAAGCAAGAGAAAGGCCTTAGATTTCGAAAAATTAATAATCGATATTCATAATGATGGCAGGACATAAGAGGTGTCTCAGGATCAACAATGCAAGGCAAAGCTTATGCATAAGGTTTATTAAGGCATGTAATGAAGATTCCATTCAACCTCTGCGAATTATAAACAAAATTGAATTTGTAACAATGCATAGAATTCCTGTGCTTCATGCTTTTCTTGGAATTGATTGTTCTTAGAGCTTAACCGTTTCTTGAAAAATTTTAAAAATGAATAGTAACTGGAGATAATGGGGAGTTAGCAGACTATTGAGAAACTGAATAAGTAGAGGTCAAAGAAGTTCCCAGGTGGCCCTCGACGACTCAAGCGTGTCAGCAAAAGAAACGGCAAGTGCTAGACCAGACAAAGTGATGAATGGACAAGTTTTGCTTCAAGTTATCAAGATCAGCGTCCGAATTGCTACAACAGATTACCAGGTAGTGAATAACCCCATTCGGTTTGTTGGAATTGCAGAGCATACAGACACAAACGATCATGTGCATCCATAGTCACCCAAGTTCGAAATTATTGTTGCCTTATATTTCACAATATATCATATATGGTGAGTGGGTATAAAATGAGTATAGAAGACGATATACAGGGTGTAAATGGACGACGTTTCACAAATTGAAGGATATGTAGAGAATGAAACTCTGAGCAAAAAAGTCTAGTCGCGTTTTTCGATCTGTGGCTTTGTTAAAAAGTTATAGCGCTTTAAAATTCGGTATCGGTAAGGAATATCGGTATCGGTTTCGGTCAGGGTGATTCTAAAAGGTCATGCCCAAGTGAAAAGGCAGGTAGAGGGTGAAATTCTGAGCAAAAAAGTTTAGTCGCGTTTTTCGATCTGAGGCTCCGTTAAAAAATTATAGCGCTAAGTTAAAAATTGCTCAGCGTCTTTACCAAGATAAATTTCCGGAAGTGACGTCACGAAACTTTAAAGCGCTATCCCTGAAGGAGTAGCCATGGGGTCACCAACAAGCGCTGCAGTATCAGAGATCTTCCTACAGCATATCGAGGAACCATTAGTGGATAAGTTAATCCAAGACGGAGTCATCACTTTCTATAGACACTACGTCGATGATACACTGATCATATTTGATGAACAGCTAACCAGTAGTGACGACATACTTCAGATTTTCAATAAGTCCCACAGCGCCATGACCTACACTATCGAATGTGAAAAAGAAGAAGCCATAAATTTCCTTGAAATCAATATACGAGGCGCATCCAGAAAGTCAGTTTTCGATGTTTTCCCCTTTAAAGTAAACGTAATTAGCCGTGTCAATTGCGCATGCGTAACAGATCTATGACGTATCAATCATATGCCAGCCGGACAGGTCCCGCCTCGTGCCAGTAGCGTGGTAGCAATGGTCCGAAATGGAAGCTCTTCTTTCTTCTCCCGCCACCCGCGAGGTTCGGTCGGTGATAAAGTTCTTGAATGCACAAAGCATTGCGCCAATTGAAATTCATCGTCAGCTCTGTCAGGTCTATGGGCCGAACATCATGAGTAAGCAGATGGTGCGTCGCTGGTGTAGTCAGTTTTCCGAAGTTCATCAAAGTTTCCATGATAAAGGGCACAGTGGGCGACCATCCCTCATCAATGATGATCTTATTGAGCTTGTGCGGCAGCGCGTGATGGAGAACCGTTTTTCACGTTTTCTTATACCTCAAGAAATTCCTGTCCTCCCGTGAGCGTTTTGGCAACGACGAAGAGCTGAAGACGTCTGTCACACGCTGGTTCCATTCACAGGCGGCAGAGTTCTATGACGGGGGGATACAAAAGTTGACCCCACGATACGACAAGTGTCTCAATTCTGGTGGTGGCTATGTTGAAAAATAGCTGAAACATTGCTGTACTTATTGCCAATAAATATGTTCCTGTAAGTGTGAGTTTTTTTTTTTTTTAAATAGGAAAACTTACTTTCTGGATGCGCCTCGTATATAGAACCACACCGAAGTTGAAATTCGCAATATTCGGGAAACCATCCACCGCTGCCAATATTATCCCGCATACCTCCAATCATCCCGCTCAACACAAAGCAGCAGCAATTGCATACAACTTTAGGAGAGCGCTATCATATCCTATCACCAACGACGCCACACAATGGAAGCAATTTGAGATTGTCACTACCTACGAGTTAGCCCGCCTCAACGATTTCCTGGATAACACAACAAAATCCATTCTCATCAAGGTCAAACGATCCATAAAACAACCACCGGACCGCACAGGACGACCAAACGACTATGTCAAGCTAAGTTACCTCGGTCCCGAGGCATACAGACCCGCTAAAATATTCAGAGAAGAAGGCCTCGGGACAAAGCACAACATTCAAGACGAAGCACAACAACCAACTGCTACTCAACCCAAAGAAAACCAGCACAGACAATGACATCTAGAAACAATCGGGCATACACCAACTAGCCTGCCCCGATTGTAGTGCTATCTACATAGGATGTACAATTCGCTCATTTTATACCAGGTTTAAAGATCACAGACACTCTTGGATAAACAACGACAATGTGTCCGCATACGCTGTACACCTCATCAGAAATAAGCACAGGATGTTAGACATAAACAAATGCATGACGGTCATCTAGACAAGCAACAATAAAGTCAAGATCCGGCTTCGGGAAGAGATGGAAATCACGAAACGAAGACAGACTGAACCAACAACACTGATCAATAACCAGACGATCTTCGAACGGGAAGACTTAATTCAATTACTTATAGACGCAGAAACACGAACAATGATCAATAACCGGATGTTACCAACCAGCTCTCCATAAGGTCCGCGCTTTACACAGCCCCGTTAGCTTAATCTTCCTTCTACAGCCACCCAATCATCTTTTTTCAATTATATTCAAATTTCCCATTTGCTGATATACCTGACACTTACTGTATAAATGCCTGGCCTGGCCTTAACAACTGCCTCGTGATTTCCCGCTCATGTCATATCTCGATTGCAGAATGCCTTACATAAGTGCGAGAAATGGTTTGCTAAGTGGACTAAGTGCTCAAACTAAACGTCGACAAGTGCAAAGCTATGTTTATTACGAAGAAACTTCGGAAACCACCGAAGCCTCTCCTTCTTTCGGGTAGAGAGCTCGAATGGGTGAAGAATTACCAATACCTCGGAGTGGTGATAGATGCTAAGCTAAATTGGGGTGACCACGTCTCCTATGCTATCAATAAGGCTAAGAAGGCAAAGTTCAGCCTGGTCGCCCTCCTGGGGCGAAACAGCGCTCTTGGAATAGATAGCAAACTTTTGCTATATAAAATGGTAATCCGGACCATTCTGTTATATGGTATGCCTGCCTGGGCCACAATATGTAAGTCCAGATGGAAGGACCTCCAAACTTTCCAAAACGTTACCTTGAGGACCATTGCTCAACTCGACAGGAGAGTTGCAACAAATACTTCTATTGCCGACGATTTTGAGATACCTCCCATTGGAAATCACGTCCAGGAATTGATGAAAAAGCTGCTTCCGAAGATGAAGGACCATCCCAATCCTCTGGTTGCCGGTATTCTTGAGCACCCGCTTACCTTCAGAAGCCTTCTTAGACATCGCAGGCCACGCCACCTCCTGGACATCAATTTCGACGACATCCAAAAGGCGATATTTCCCGAATATTGGATCACCTAGCTCCTCGTGTCCCTCGTCAATCAACAATCAACACTATCGTCCTGATAGGAAAGGACTCCATCTTATCCTCTGGATGACTTAACTAGGTTTCATCTGGCTTCTTGGCTAGTTCAGTGTACTTCCCGTGGTTACCTTCTGGACGAGTATGGCAGTGAAAGCGTTGCTTTCGGACCACTCGTTTCGTTTTACCTGCACTGTTCGATTGTCGATAACAACTGCCTGCGCTTCGGACACGTATCCATGGGCTGCACGGAAGATCCTCGTTGTAATAAATGTGCTGAGGGGCACCAGTCAAGAGATTGCCCCAAGATCAAAGGACAAGACCCCCCAAAGTGCATCAGATGTGGTGGACAGCACACATCAAGCTACACGAAATGTCCAAAGTACCCCCAGGTTCAAAGGATGTCTAGTTCTAAAGTGACAGCAGGCAAATCCTATGCTACCGCTGTGTCTACGCCGGAAGATAAAGGCCTCAACATCAACGACCTACCAGGTATGTATAAGCAATTAGGACGTATCTTTAATCTGTTTTCTAATCTAGGCAAAAGTTACCCACAGTTAAGTGGGCTCCTTACGACCAACTAATTTTAGTATGGCTGCACAACGTTATACTGTAATCAACAAAGGTGAACTTCGGTGCGTGATATGGAACGCTAGGGGCATTCCCCGAAAGCGTATCGAGTTTCACAACTTTCTGATAAATCACGAAATTGACGTGGCTTTCCTCTGTGAAACTCACCTCAAACCAAGCCAAGACATCAAGCTACCTGGCTATTGTGTGTACCGTAAGGATCGAATGGCTTCAAATGCTGCAAGATGTGCGTCTGGGGGCGCTGCGATCATCATTAAGAGGGGAATTCAACACCAAGAATTAGTATCCAAGTCTTATGCAGGTATGGAATCAGCCTCCAACATTATCAATGACGTATCCTGTGGTGAAGTGAAGTTCGTAGCGCTCTACAATTCACCTAAACATTATCTTGACATTTGCGAGCTTGATGAACTCTTCAGTGGTGACACTCCAGTCGTCCTGGCTGGTGACCTAAATGCCAAGCATCCAAGCTGGAATTCCAGAACGCAGAATTACAACGGCAAGATTCTCTATAGGTACATACAAGGTAGAGATGATATCATCGCTGCTGGACCTGTGGAGGACACCTACTACTGCGACCACTCCCCTAGTAGTGACGTTTTGGACATCTCGCTCTTGAAGGGTTTCTTCAAACCGTACAATATCTTCACGATTGATGACCTTTCTTCTGACCACAAGCCTGTGGCGTTGTACTTTGACAATGTTGACATAAATTTCCGAGAGGAACTCGTACATCATCAAGACTGGAGGCTCTACAAAGATATTCTTAAGGACTATGGCTACCATATCGACGTTGCTTACTGTACAGAGGACATCGATCAACTTGTTGATGACATCACCAGATGTATTAACAGTGCCATAGAAGTCAGTAAGTATCCATCAGAGAAAAAACCTTCTCATCGAATCCAACTCTCTCCTGGAATCCAACGCCTAATTGCTGAAAGAAACAGGACCCGTAGACTTTGGCAACGCTATCGTGAACCTTGGCTCAAAACCAAGTACAACAGGTTAGTGCGAAGAGTTCAAGAGGAGATAAAAGAGCTTCGCGACGCTAGATGGAATGAAAAACTCAAAAGCTTGTCGGCTCGCGACAATTCCATTTGGAGTATGGTTAGAGTTTTACAGAAGAAGAAGAATGTTATGCTTCCTCCACTCCGTACACCACAAGGTAACTATGTGCAAACTGATCAGGACAAGGCCCAAGTCATTGCAGATTCACTGGAACTGCAGTTTGTTACTCCTACCAACGATAAGCCCGAGAGCCAAATCATGTCTCGGCGTGTGGAAGAAGGTATTTACAACTTTGATGAAGTCCCGAAGCATTTTACGAAGTACAACATCGAGGCTGGTGAGATCGCCAACATCATAAATAAACTGAAAAAGAAGAAGGCTCCAGGAAAAGACAAGGTGAGTAATAACGCCCTTATGAATTTCCCAAAGAACTTTATTGAATTTCTCACCAATATCATTAGCGACTGCTGGAAATTTTCTTACTTCCCTGTGGCTTGGAAGAAATCTATTGTGTTGAGTATCCCAAAGCAGGGACAAAATCCTGCAATTCCCGCGAGCTACCGACCTATTAGCTTGCTACCCTCGATGTCCAAGGTGTTGGAGAGAACGATCCTTGTCAGATTCCAAGATCACTGTCTAGCAAATGACCTTTTACGGGAAGAGCAGTTTGGCTTTCGTGCTGCCCACTCTTGTCCGATGCAGATATGGAGGCTCGTTGAAGACCTGAGCACCCCTCTGAACCTCTCCAGGTACTGTGGGGTGGTATTTCTCGATGTCAGTAAAGCTTTTGACCAAGTGTGGCATGAGGGCCTTGTCTACAAAATGATCAGAGACGGGTTCCCTGCCGATTTGATCTTGATGGTGAAATCCTTTCTTGACGGCAGATCCTATCAAGCCAAGATCGGAGAAAATCTTTCCACACCCCGTGTTGTAAAGGCTGGTGTCCCTCAGGGTTCTGTCCTCGGGCCTATGCTATTTAATTACTTTGTACATGATTTCCCAAAACCCGATAATTGTAATCTGTATTTTTATGCGGATGACACTGCCATTATGACATGGGCACACCAGCCGGCTCACGTTATCACTCTACTGCAGTGCGCCTTGAAGCAGTTCGAAGATTGGTTTAACTGCTGGAAGTTGAACCTTAACGTCGGAAAGTGTAAGGCTTTGTACCTTAATAGGAAGCTCAAGCATCCCCCAGATTCTCTTGTTCTGTTTAATAAGAAACTGGACTGGGTGGACAACTACAAGTACCTGGGAGTTATCATTGACTCAAGACTCTCATGGAACCAGCATATGTCCTATGCTCTGAACAAAGCGAAGAGGGCTAAGTACAGTATCATAGCTCTTATGGGTCGGAACAGCGCCCTCAGCATTGACAACAAGCTACTTCTCTACAAATCGATTATTCGGACCATACTCCTCTATGGCATGCCTGCGTGGGCGACTGTCTGTAAAAGCAGATGGAGTGAACTACAGTCATTCCAGAATGTTACCCTGAGGACCATTGCCCAGCTGGACAGAAGGACGGTGAAAAACCAATCCATCCACCTCGATTTAAACATGGCCCATATCGGTAAGTTTATACAGGATCTCCTTTTGATTATGATACAGAAGATGAAGACTCACGACAATAAGTTTGTGAAAGGGATACTGGAGAACTCAATGAATATGAACTGGCATACGAAGTATCGTAAACCGAGGCACGTTCTTGACATCAATTTTGAAGATATTAGCAACGTCTCTTTCCCAGACTACTGGAAGATGTGATAATCTTATTTCTCCTTGTATTTTTTATTTCGTTTGTTTTTTGTTTCTGACAATCGTCAATCTTACTTTCTTTTTTGTATAATATGGAAGACCGCTTGGGTTGGTTAGGCTTCTTGACTACCTCAGTGTATTTCCTTTGGAGTTTATTCTGGTTAGATGAGCTTTGTGAAAGCGCTGCTTTCGTCCCATCCTAACGAATGTACACTTCACTGTTCGATTGTCGATTGTCGGCTTAACAACTTGTAGATGCTTAGCCTCCGACGATGGCGTAACGCCGAAACGCGTTAGGCGTAATAAAATCATACTACTGTATCATTATTTGACCCTTGCCTTATTTATAAAGTACTAGCAGAGGACCCGGCATTGCCCGGGATAATTACGCTTATAGGTAAACAGAACAACCTCAAAAAGCTAAATTAAACCTCCAAATTGGTTAAATAATAACTCAATCACTATAATATAAAGCAAAGGGACTATCCATTCTAAGAAAAATTCGAAAGACAGGAATTTACCTCTTCACTGAAAAAATCCATTCTAGGTGATATACCGGGACTTGATTTACCAAAAAAAAATTTTTTAAATGCTCAAAATGGATGGACCTCTCCAAGCATGCCTTCCAGTCTAAATAATTTTTTACTCACGCAATCTTACTTTAGATGTACACTTGATGTTGTTGCAATTTCATGTCTTCTTTCGATGTCTTGAAGTAAAAATTGGCCATTCATCAGCAGTCGCCGATTCTTCTATTTACTTGATTACCATTTGCTCAATACAGCACGGAGCTAAAGGAGTGCTTCCTCTATCGTCTTTCACTCTTTCTCAATAGTCTGCTAACTCATTATCTCCAGTTACTGATCATTTTTAAAGATTTTCAAGAAATTGTTAAGTACTAAAAATTCTCTTTTCTAAGAAAAGCCTGAATAACAGGAATTCTATGCATTGAATTCTACATTGCACAAACTTTGTCTTGCATTGTTGGTCATGAGATATTTCTCATTAATATGCCCTGCCATAACCATGAATATCGATTTTTTATCAATAATTATTTATTCGAAATCTGAGGTAGACAGTGACCTTTCTCATGCTTTGAAGGTCATGTATGCAAAATTTTATCAAGATCGGAATAAAACTGTAGATTTGTATCAAAAACAAACAAACAAACAAACATCCTTCTTTATATATACAGATAACTAGCAAAGATACCCGGCGTTGCCCGGGATAATTACACATGGATGTAAACAGAACAATCTCAAAAAATTAAATTAAATTTTGCAATATCTTAAAAATAAACACATGAAAATGCTTAGAATTAATACAGTAAAAATTCTTAATGAAAATTCGAAAAAAATCTTTTTAAAGGTTCACAATGGATGGACCGCTCCAATAATTTCTTACTCAGGTAATCTTACTTCAGATGTACACTTGATGTTGTTGCAATTTCCACTCTTCTCTCGTTGTGTTGAAGCAAAATTTGGCCTTTCATCACTTTGGGTAGTCTAGCGGTCGCCAATTCTTCTATTTACTTGCTTCCCATTTGCTCAATACAGCACGGAGCTAAAGGTT
>JAHWFO010013922.1:0-47337 GCA_023313115.1 Rhysida immarginata
ATGCGGAATAGTCTCCACTAACCCGCAACCAGGACATGCGTCCGACGTTACAACATTCCACGTTCGAAGGCGCTGCAAAGAGGGGAACCCTTGGTGCAACAACCTCCACTGGTAATCAAAAACATTGTTTTCGAAAGTTAAGAGTTTTAATATCTTCAAAATAGATGCCCAAGGGTAATTAGGATGCAATCTGACCACATCCGTAGTCAAATCCAGAGCACAATTTCTGAAAAACCAAGACTCCTTCAAGAGCCCAACAGAGTCAAAACTGAGACCACGCAGTACAGAAACGAAGGGGAGAAAATCAGTTTGCAAATCACGATAAAATTTCGGTTCCCGGGACTGTACAATCACCGGCAATAGAGATGATATAGGCAGACCATTGGCTTTGAAAAATAGCCGAAGATGAACAAAAACGAAATTCGCCCACATAGGAGGCGGAATCAAAAATACCCGAATCAAGACGTTGACGAATGATCGGAAGCCCTAACCCACCTCTTTCAAACGGGGCAAACAAGAAATCGGCACGCAGGGGATGACAATTGCTACCGATGAACTTCACACCCCAAACACATTTGACCATTTTCCGACGAAGTATATTGCTTGCTCTCGATAAGATGGAAGGGAGAACAAGCATTTCGCCGTCAACAAAGGCATAACGTATGTTTTCACAAAACGGACTTTATCCAAAATAGATGTTTGAAAACGGAAAGCCATATTTAAACGGGTCACACACTTTGTTACCACCAGTTTCCAATGCGCGGAATCCATGGATAAAGAGAATGAAAAGGTATAGCCTAACACAACGATCTGTTCACCCCGAGAGATCGGAAAATAACGGAGATGGGCGGCCATCCAACGCCCTGAAACAATCCCTTTCGATTTCCCAAGGTTAATAGTACTTCCTGTGGAAGCGCCAAACAAGTCAAGGGACTTTTTATAAACATCCAGGGTATAAGGATCTGAGGCGAACAGAACAACATCATCGGCATACGCAAGCGTATTGATCTTTATAGACGCCGCTGGCCAAGAATATCCTCTCACTTGAGGATGACGATTCAAGTACTGCAACAATGGTTCAAGATAAAAGATGTACAGAAGGGGTGACAAAGGACACCCCTGCCTGACACCTTTTAAGAGATCAAAAGAAGGTGAAGAGAGACCATTAATAGAGATAAAAAAAGTGGCTGTTGAATACAGAGAGGCTAATACCAGAGCAAAATGTCGAAGACGAAGGTGATGGAAAATCTCCAACAGAAAAGCATGGTTTACCTTATCAAAGGCCTTTTCTTGATCTAGACTTAGAATCGCTAGCGATTGTTGACGCAAACGCACTTCCTCCATTATACAGCGAATCGTGACAAGATTATCAGACATCCTGCGTGAGGGTACCGAGCAGGATTGTCCGGGATCGAAAAACTCAGGGGCGAAAAGCTTTAACCTAGCCTGCAGGACCCCAGTGAAAACCTTATAATCTGTATTCAGCAGAGTAATAGGCCTCCACTGAGAAACCTTCTCAGGAGATGAAGTTTTAGGGAGCAAAATAATCTTGCCTACTGTAAACTCAGAAGTAATGGAGGAAGGGTCGGACAGAATAGAATTGAAAACCCGAATAAGAAAAGGCCCCAGCACACTCCACGTCTTAATATAAAATGCATACGGGAAGCCGTCCACGCCCGGACTGGACTGAAGACGACCCCCGACAGACAAGAATGACTTCAGTTCGTCATTGATGAAAGGACGAGTAATAATCGTATCAATGTCGTCAGAAAAAGGAGGCAATGCCTTCACCCAAGATTTCATAGCCTCTGAAGGGAAGACAGGATTGTCAAAGAAGGAAGAAAAATAATGGTCGTGAAATGCCGACGCAATATCTGCATCAGACTCCACCGTCCCAGTTTCCAGAAGCAAACGGCGGCAAGATTTCGCGCGTGCACGACATCGCTCCTCAGCAAACACCGCTGAAGACATATGCTGGACATCAGAAAGCCACTTTAGCTTAGCCCGAAGAGCCGCACCAGCAGCTTTCCGGAATAGTAAAGCATTTATTTCGCATTTCACTTGGCGTATGTCAGCGGCGAAATCCTCTCTTGGTGTCGAGTTTCGTAGAAGTCTTAAGATCTCTTCAAGCATGAGGAGGCGGCGTTTGCGAATCCTGGCTTCATTTATACCAATTTTCCTGAAAAACTGGCGAATCTTAGTTTTTAAAAACAGCCACGAATCTAGGGTCGGAGGCAGATTGTGGAGATGACGTTCCACAAATCGAACAAAAGAATCCATATAGCTCTCGTTATCCAAAACTGCAGGGAATAACCTCCATTGAACCTGGCAAATCGGCAAACGCATTGTCAATTAAAAATAAATCTAATCTAGATGAAACTTTTACACCCTGATGGAAAGTGAGACCTGTCTCGTGACTATGGATAGATGACCACAAATCAAACAACGCGTTTACCTGACAGATGGAGGAAACAGGCCCAGAGGAGAAGACGTTATTAGTGTCTGGATGAGTGTTAAAATCGCCTGCAAGTACTAAAGGAAGGGAAGTGAACAAATAAGAGTCAAACTCTTCAAAGAAATTACGTTTCTCTATTGAAGAACATGGAACGTATACGTTAAGCAGTCGGAACCGGAAACCAGATACTACTAAATCCAACGCTATCACTCTGCAATCGTGATCCTGCACCTTGTGTGTGACCTGGATATTAGGATCAAAGATGGCGATGACGACCCCCTGCCCATGAGGCGAATTAGAATTAATATGCCATTGGCCAACGGTTGCGCAGGCTATCGAGATTGAACAACGCCTGCGAGGGTGTCAGTTTGACCTCTTGCAGGAGCAAAATATCTGGTGAATGCAGAGCAATAAACGTAGAAAGCACCGACTGCTTAAAACGAGAGCCTAAGGATCTAATGTTCAATGATATAATTTTCATTCTGACGACTTGCTAGGAGGGAACTGACCCGATCCTGGCAAAGACTGCTGACCACTGGCTGACGAAGATCTAATGTTCGGTGAACGGTCCCGCTCACACACAGAGTTGGTTTCCTTGGCGGCCTCGCTAGAATGCGAGTGGGATTTCTTGCGGCCGTGGCGAGATCGACGTTTCGATGTGGGTCGACTCTCCCTCTGATCAGCAACCTTAGCAGATCCAGTTGGTGCTGCTGGCGGAGCTGTAGAGGCTTTCGGGAACGACGAAGGTGGCAGAGATGACACACTCAGGGATTCAGTCGAGCGTGTTGAAGAAGGCAGAGAAGAAACATTTTCCACAATGGTGAGCTGAGGACCGATGTACAAATCCATATCTTCCCCCCTAGAGCTCTTAGACTCTTCTTCCTGGACGTCTTCTGAAGCAGAAGGTGGCAAATCCGCATCGACAGGCGTAGATGGAGTATTAAGCTGGCACGAGTCTTCTTGAGCCTCTAGGTGCTTCGAAGATGGCATTGAAGCTGGAGAAACTGCCTCTTCCGCAGGAACACTGTCAGGGCATTGGTGGTTTCTGCCCACTAGACGAGAGCAAAAGTCGCATCTATGTAACAGAGGGCAATCCCTCTTGACATGTGTGCTCCTGCGGCAATACCAGCAGCACTTTCTCATGCCTTTATAACTAACATAAATACGTTCTCCATGCATAAGCATAGAGTTCGGGATTTCCTTCTCAAGCCTCATGTCGAGAAGGACATCTCCACTCTCTAGACCGGGTGTATCGGAATGGTCTGGCCGGTACAACTTTAGGACTTCTCCAAATTCCCGAAAATAACCTCTTACATAATTGTCCGACAACAGAGGGCAAATCCCTCTAACAGTAATTTCCAAATGCATTGGATCGGCCGCGAAAAACGAAACTGTGGTGTTACCCACCTTAACATGATCTGCGGCGATAAGGCGATCCGCAATGCTCCTGGACTGACAAAGTATCCTGGCTTCCGTTGAAGACAGTTTCTGTAAACAGATGAAGGACGGATTTTCCGATGGTAACCTCGGTGCTATGCCGGTCCTGGCATAGATCGCCTTCATCAACTCACAAACGGCGTAACGCCCGTCGAAAGTAAGAAGGACCATCCGCTCCATGGTTGGTGGGGGCGACGTCCTTCCTCTGGATGGTGGTGGGTGGTGCGTGCGTGGACACCCGAGGCACGCCTGGGGTCACGCAAGCAAACAAAAGTCAATCAAACAATCAAATAGATGTCACAAAATGGTACTCACATAAAGATATATCCAATCAGCCGTGAAATGTCCAAATCTAGAAGGTAATGTAATAAGTAGCTGAAGCTGCTAAAGCAAAGAACAATAGCCTATTAGCTAAAAAGTTAAATCACTTAATACTAGACACCTGATATAAGCCAAAATAGAAAAACAGCAAGTTAACTGGGTCGGTTTTTAAAACAATTACATAAGAGCCAACCTCTCAGCTAACGAATAAAACATTTAGCAAACAATATGACATACAAAGGCTTAAATAAAATATGTGTATTGGAATTCAATTAAGCAGTTCCACAAATTTACAGTAACAATTCACATAAACTTCGCAGCGAACACAAGAGCATACGAAATCACTGAACGGTGCACTCGCGAATTAAAATGTTCCAATTTGCGAGGACACGAACTAGATAAATAAATTTTATCACAAAGTCTCTATCGGTAAAAGTTCCAAGTCCGTGGGAGTCCGTTAAGATTAGAATTACAACCAGTATGGAATACAGGAAATTACACACTTTGTAGAAATCTTTTCACTTCGGCGACTCCAAGTCACAAGAGAGACCTGTGAAAAGAATTGATACAATAACTGGCTAAATAAATTACGTTGAAATGATGACGTTAAAACACAAGACAAGAAGCTTGGGCTAATATCGTGACTTGACACAAGATATAATTTCTACGAACGGTAGAACGCACTTCACTTAAAACTTAATTATGACGAAGCCGAAATGGCTCGAAAAATAGGCTCGCATGCCTCCGGGCCAAAGACCACACACCAGAGTGTAAAAATGCATGTCACGGCGACTTAACTCCGGGAAGGATCTTCTAACCAATGCGGCCTCACAGCCTACTGAAAAAGTAACACTCACCAAGATGAAACCCTGGTCGGCGACCGTAACACTCGGCACACGGGGCAGCACGTCGAACGCCGTCGTCGGGCACTTTTCATGTCGCGGAGTCTCGCATTTTGCCTCGTAAGCAATCTCCGCCAACGGAGCTTCTCCGCACGGCAGGGTATTACACAATGAGGCACTCGCCGCCTCCGTAGGCGTCTCCGTTGCGGTGACTTGAGGACGAGCCTTCTCCTCCGGCGAAACGAAGACTAAGCAGTCTCGATGCCCTCCGTCGTTCGTGGCCAGGAGCTTCTTTTTCCTCTATCGTTCGTCGGTAGACGCCAAACTCCTTCTCCTTCTCAGACTCCGCTCTCGCCTCGAGACCGCAGTTGAAAACCTCGCTCCTCCCTCATTGGTTGCAGCGTCGTGATGCTGACGATGACGCTGTCGACGTCGATTTCGCTTTCGCTCCAAATTATAAAATATTCTAGAGCGAAAACGATCGACTATGCCATCGGAATCATTAAAATTCCGTGACAGGCCCGATTGGACAATGCACGGCTACGCACGCTCTCGTCATTATAAAATTTGTGTCATTATTAAACCGAAAACACGGTTTAAAACGTAAAATATTAGTAAAATCATAGAAATCTTAGCACATTTTAATGCTATCAAGTTCATGGATGAATGAGTCATGATTCATAATGAAGATGGCTTTATGCCCTGCACACATTGCGCCCTCTCTCCACGGTTTTCAGAACATACATCTGTTTTTGTTTACTGATTACCACGGTCACCTTTCTTATCGTCTTTGATCGAGCTTCTGCCATTTACCATTGTTTTGAGAAGCTAAGGAAAAAGATCGCGTCAGGTGCCGCATAGATCGCACTAGGGCCGACCGGGACGCGAATTTCCTTTTTGCAGCAAGAATAAGCGATATACCTCAAGAGCAACCAATAGAACGATTGTGTGGAACCGGAACTTTTGTTTGATTGTGAACTTTGAATCCACATGCAACAACCATCTAAGGCGTGTGTGGAATTGTGTGCTAGTGAGTGACCCCCCCCCCCCCGCCGGGGGGCGGGGGGGGGGGGCCCCCCCCCCCCCCGAACTTTTCAACTTACATCACATCACCATGGAGAACATGGTGATGATGATTTCCAATGGCCCCTTCGCTGTGGGGGCGTTTATGAAGGAGTTATAGGCTAAGACGCATATTCCTCCTGTTTTACCGTCTGGCGACTCCGCCCTTTCAGTTTTGCAGCGACTATCCCCGACGGAGTCGACGATGCTCTGTCGACAGCACCATGTGGCCGACAGGATAGTGGCTGCTGATTATGTAAAGGTAGGACAGACCACCGTTCACCTGATTCATGCAGACTTCGGGCATTTGCCAATTCTCGTCCGAGGTGCATCTCCACTGATGGAGGAGTCATACCTGAAGAATTACATGTCCAGCTATGGGGAGGTGCAGAAAGTTTCTTATCCACAACACCCGGATTCTCCCCTGCAAAGGACGGGCGACATCGTTCTGGACATGAAGCTTCAGAGGGACATTCCCGGCGGCCTTGTGTTGTACGGAGAAAGAGTCTCCGTGTCATACAAGGGGCAGAGGCAGTGCTGCTGGTACTGCAAAAAACCGACCCATGTGCGGAGAGATTGCCCTCTCCTCAAGAAATGTGAATCATGTCAAACCATCGTAGGCAAATACCACCGTTGCCCGGAGAGGACCCCTGCAGCACCAGCAGCTCCACAGTCGACGTCGAAGGGAATGTCATCCCAGCAGTCAACAGTGATAACATTGCCGGAGGAAACATCAGTGTTGTGCAGTGACACCCTGCATTCATCTCCTCAGAAAATGAGTGAAACGCAAACTCCACTGCATCATCCTGCTGGGTCGAAAGAGGAAGTGCCACCTCCAGCTTCCCCCCTGCCTTCAGTGGCATCGAAAGTGGTCTCCTCTCCACTTCCATCAAGCGACATCGTGATGGTTGAGGGGGCAAGCTCGGCAGCAGAAGACGACGCAGAAGCTACATTGTGTTCTGAATCAGTTTTTTCGGAGGAGGAATTTCCAGCCCTTCCATCGGCAGCACAGACTTCGATGTCACAACCTCTGCAGACAGATTGCACATCTTCTCCGGCCAGATTATCATCTTCTGCTGGGAATGCGAACCCATCAGTGGCGAAACGGCGAGACCATCTTGCATCGACCAAGAGTCCTCACAAGAAAAAGAACAGACGGCATCACAGCAGAAGGGATGGGACTACTGCCTCTTCTTCTACGGAGCGAGACAGCTGCGCAGACCATCGGCGCAGCCTTTCTTTATCCTCTTCGAGTCGGCCACGATCTCCAAAGGCGGAAGAATTCAGAGCCTCCTTCTACATCTGAGAGGCTGAAGTCTCCGGATAACACAAGTCAGTCTTCGAGATCGTAAATCATCAATGAAGGTCATCTCACTGAACGTGCGTTCTCTTGGCTCTTCTTTTAAGCAATCGGTTCTGTCGACTTTCATTGCCCTGTACAGACCGGATATTCTCTTTCTTCAAGAGGTGAAGGTGGCCCCTTCACAACAGTGCTACAATCTTCCCGGTCTTCGCAGCCAATATCCATGCGGACAATGTTTTATAAACTCCTCGTCACCGTATGGGCAAGGGGTTGCTACTATCATATTCAATCCCTCCATTACGGTGACGAATTGTGTATTTGACGACGAGTGCAGGGTAATTGCAACGGACATTTCTACATCTGGCATCGAGTTCCGATTGCTTAATATGTATGCTCCATGTGCGGCAGTAGAGAAACGGACTTTTTTCAGTGACTTTAACAACTTTTTGTGCACAAGATTGCCTGTAGTGATTGCTGGGGACTTGAGCTGTCGTCCAGACGATTGTAACATCTTTTCGTTTGGATATGGGCATCGTTTGTGCCAGCAAAATGCATTATTCGATCTTTGGACGCACCATCCACAAAGTATACAACCTGGGTTCACTTTCCATCAAGGGCACTTTGTGTCATCAAGACTCGATCTGTTTATGATTGATAATACGTTTGCTGGTACACCTGGTAAAATGGATTTCATTCCATGCTCATTCTCCGATCACAGTGTCATCATGTGGTCGTGGAATCCTCCTTTTCCAGCATCAGATGCAGGCAGTAATCAGCATCGCAACTGGTTCTTAAACGTTTCTCTACTGGACAAAGAAGAGTCCAAGAGTATGTTCGCTAGAGACGTGGTTAGTAATAAAGACTAAAATTAAACGCTTTTTTCGGAAGATTGGGTTGGACGCTGCTAGACGTCGTCGTCGTCATCTCCTCATGCTGCAAGAAATCCTGCGTCTCCTCCGCTGTTCTTCTCCCAAGGAGGAGTTTGCTGATGACATAATCCAGGTGAAGAGTGAGATCAATGCTCTAATGATCCGAATAGCTGCCGGCGCCGCACTCAGAGCCAAACTAACCTGGGCTGTGGACGTCAGGAATATGTCATCAGCCGTGTTTGCTGAGGAGAAACGAAGGGCCAACAAGAATATTGTCATCGTTTGTTAGTGAAGGCTGACTGTGACATCTTATCAGCTTTCCGCTCCACTTTGCATCTTTCTTCGATAACCCAATCGTTCCATCCGATGCTACGAACAAGTGGATAGAGGCACTAAGACCTTTCTCGGAGGATACTGTAGTGATGTGCGATACCAATGAAGCATCGATACTTCCGGTATCGAGTACTTTAATAAAATAATCGATACCAATATCGAGTAAAAATGAGTATTTATTTATATGGTAAAATGCATTTCTGTGAGGACGTCGAACCTTTACTGGAGAACGTGGAGGCTAACATCACTCATTACAATTAGACCTCACTACTATTACTAGGAGGCTATCATCACGTGTCCGAGTCATTAGCTTTTTTTTCTTATTTCCCGTGCGCCCATAGAGCGAGGCGTGAGCTCGACAGCTCGACCTCGTTAGGAGAAATAAAAACAAACGCTTTGAAAGATACTTCCCTAATCAGTAGGCAGCCACTGGAATAAAAGCGTTAAAATATTCAACAGATTCTGAATTAACGCTGAAAATCGAACATATTCATTAGGTGACTTATAGGTTTTTTCAGTATCGAGTATCGATATGCAAACTATCGGTACTATCGATACTTGAGCCGTATTAGGATGTTAGATACTTGAGTACTCGACACCGGCAAGTATCGATACTTTTTGGTATTGGTATCGGTATCGGCACAACACTAGGATACTGACCTGTGCATCACCCGTCCGTTCACTGAAGATGAAGTAAAGAAGTTTCTGTCGCGGGATGGCCGCCGTGGGTCCAGTCCAGGCTTAGATGGCATCCCATATTGCTTTTATATTGCGACCTGGAAACTTCTTGGGCCTTTCCTGGTGAAAGTTTTTAATTCCATCATCCAAGACCCTTCTTCCATCACATCGGAATTTGTTAGAGGGAAGATTATTCTGCTTCCCAAAGTGCCAAATCCAGAACTCGTGACCCAGTGGAGGCCGATAACTCTACTCAACACAGATTATAAAGTCTTCACTGGGGTTCTCCAACAACGACTTAAATTGTTCGCTGAAGAATTTGTTGACCCGGGATAATCCTGTTCGATACCATCATGGCGAATTACGGATAATCTTATTGCTATCCGATGTGTTTTGGAAGAAGCGCAAAGTCGACAGCAAACTCTTGCTATGCTAAGTCTTGACCAGGAAAAGGCCTTCAATAAGGTGAACCACGAATTTCTCTTCAAAGTGTTTCATGATCTTCATCTTCAGAAGTTTGCTTTGATAATCTCCGCGCTGTATGCTTTGGCCACATCAAGTGTGGCGATTAATGGCTCCACTTCGTCCTTCTTTGTGTTGTCAAAGGGTGTTAGGCAGGGGTGTCCACTTTCCCCTCTCCTGTACATCTTTTACTTGGAGCCATTACTTTAGCATTTAAATCGCCACCCTGATGTTCGGGAATATGAACTACCAGTAGCGTCAGTCAACATCCAGACGCTGGCCTATACCGATGATGTGGCGACATATTCTCTGAACATCTATAAAGTCACCTTTGATTGCTTTAGGATTTCGACGGGGAGTTCCATCAACCTCGTCAAATCTAAAGGCTTCGCTATTGGAAAATGGACTGCCGATGATCTAAAGAATTTTCCAAAAACATGGTGTGGCCAAGTGACAGTGTTAGGCTACGTCTTTTCTTTTCTTTTCTACCGAATAGCGGCTCGAGCCACTGGCAACAAGTAATTGATAAATGTGTCTCTCGCCTTGGCAAGAATTTTCGTTTCTCAACTTCAATGCTTGTCAAGGTGAGGTTCATAAAAACGCATGTGTTGCCTATACTTACTACTAAGTGCCTATTCATCTTGCCATCTCATCGGCTTCTGGAAAAAATGCGTAGAGAAATCGTTTACTGTGTGTGGGGAAACAACATCCGACGTCACCTACTTCGCTCTGCGTACCTTTTTACCCCATTTGAGGGAGGGGGACTTGGATTGCCCAATCTTCGATCTTATCCTCAAGCAGCTAGGATGGCTGCTATGATTCGCGTGTTTCTTATCCCTCCTCCAATTTGGGCGAACTTTATTTTTCTTCACCTGCGTTTCTTTTTTAAGGTGAATAGGCTACCGTTATCCATTTCATTGCCAGTGGTTACGGCCTTCGTTCAACCGGACTTTACAAAGAACTTGCAACTCGATTTAGTGACATTTATTCCCCGATTGCGACAATTAGATTCCCAAGAGTGGGGTCACTTAAAGCTCTCTTGGTTTTTCCAGCAGACCAGTCTGAGTGAAACCACTGACATCTTTCGTTTTCACTGAGATTATCTGTGGGCGAGCATTTTGTATGCAATCAAAATGGTTGCGTTTGAACGTTCAGTTTTCAGCTATCAATGGAGATTGCTGCACCACGGATTCATCACTCTTCAACGTTTACACCTGTGGAGAGTGGTGAGGTCTGCTGGTTGCTTAGTATGTGGTGTTGAGGAGTCCGTCCAGCATGTATTCTATGAGTGTCCATTCGCTCAGTGCATCTGGGATCGCTTCAAGCAGTATTATGACCTGGAAAACTTTCCATACCGTTCTGCTTGACGGTCCTACCGGCGAACCATATAAATTGGATGTAGCCGTGCCTATTATGCTTTTAAATAGAGAAGTGTGGTGTGCCCACGTTGAGAGATCCATGAGGCACATGGTATCATCAACAGCAGTATCTGTGCCTTCTGCAGTCTGGAAAAAGGCAGTGTTCCATCTAAGATCCTTTCTTCGGATTGAGTGGCTACGGTCCTCTGGTCCTCTGGTATTTAAGCGTAGATTTGCAACATCGAAGCGTATATGCTCGGTCGTTGGAGGGGACCGTTCCTTTCTCTTTACCTTCCCGACCGAGTTCTAATGGTTCGCCGAATTTGCGGATGGACCTCATTCTGAGGCGTTTTAAAAGTGTAGCAGTCCGATAAGGGCTGCACGAACTTTTACGGCATGTGCGCAGATGCCTGCCATTAAGACCCTAAGTTTAGGCATCTGCTGAGGCAATAACAACAGCCTTGGCTCCAACAGCCTCTCCAGCCAACCGGACCAAATGTGATGTTATGCTGTACCATTGAACAAGGCTCATGTATGGAAGAATCGAGGACTGCCCAGGGCAAGTGTCTATTTGTTCAATAACCGAAATAATTTTAATTCTTGCCTTATTCGTAACAGTCCCCGTGCGGAGCCTGGGAAGTCCAACTGGAGAAGGTTGCCACAGCCGTCGGCCCGCTGCTTTCAACGGAAAACAATTTCGGCGAATCCCGTAGGATCGGAAGGTTGTTCCGACCAAAGAAGGAGACGAAGTCAAAACGACCGTCCCACGTCTTCGGACCTGAACGCCCGTGGAGTCCGACCGACTAAAAGACGAAGCACATGCTCGGACGGTGGACTGCATGATCGACGGAAGCGAGAAGTGCCCCAGGGCAAGAGCCACAAGACACAGACGCAACTCAAGCCACGTAAGCAGACTGATGATGAAATAAATTCCGTGGACTTGTTTGAGTTTATTTCATACGGAAGCCCTGCCCGCCATGATGGCCTAGGAGACCCCTTGGACGCGAGTGAGGAAGGACAGCAATACGAGCTCACAAAGGAACCGGACGAATTTAACCCGACATCCCAGACACCGTTAGCATTAGTTGGTGCGAGAGTGGATGTGACCAACGCCCGAACCAAAGCCGACCCAGATGCCCTTTCAACGCCCGAGAACCACGCTGAAAAAGATGCTCCCTTGGCGAGCGCTCCCCAGCCCATGAATACACGGCATCGCGGACAGGAGTCCATGCCTTGCTCATCCCATTGCAAATTCCCGTGGAGGATCGAAACCATCGAGGTGGTGTTACCTCTAGATAACCTTGCCGGCTTTCTCGCGGGGCGCCCTGCAGTTCGTCCGCGCTCAGACAGCGACGCCGCTTCGTATGGTACCGTGCTTGAAAAAATATTTCATAAACTATTTCATTGAATTAGAGGATTCATACTTTACTTTCAAAAAATTTAATGCGTTGTATTAATGTCCCTGTCCCCATATAGTGTTACCTCCTTGGTTGACAAACCTAAAAAGGTCGCTGCTTTCGGAAGTTGCAGTACCCTCACCTGGACAGCCCTATTCCCAAGAAAGGCTGACCGCCCAATTGGACCGGACCCCAAGACGACATCAGCCCCCGTGCTCCAGATCGATTGGTAGACCAGGTCAAGTGCACTATCGGACTCCGTGTGCTGCCAAGCAACTCCGGCGTACAGCTCTCCGTGTGCTGCCAAGCTTAAATCTGTTATCTATTTGCTAGCAAATTCTGGTATTTATCTGTACAATTAAAAATCAATTGATTAAATTGATTAACTCTTTACCTCCTTGCGTTCCACTCTGTTTGTGATATTAAAATACACGACAGAGTGGGAGCAAAGCCCAGACCACGGCCTTAAGAAAAATTCCACTGCATAAGTAAATTTAAGCTATCAAATAGTGGACGTTAAAATTTAAGAATCATTTATAAAAAAGAAAGACTGCATATCTTCTGTTTCTTTGTCTATGTTAAGAAGCCAACCGGAGGACGATTCGGAAAGCGAGTGGGTGAGGTAATTTGAAGAGAAGCAAAGGCCGAAAAGTCGAAAGACAGAAGTTGGAAAGAACAGCAGGAGTGAGTATAATAGAAATAAGAAATAATGGGTCAAGACACAAAAGAATGGCTCAAAGAGCAAAGATTCGATGAGAAAGGAATTGAGCCTGTGAAGGATTACAACGCTATTTTTAAAGTGTTGGCTGATAATGTAGTAGGATGGACCGAAAAAGAAAAAGTGAAGACCTTTAATGGTAACTTTAGCGCAAACATAAAGAAATTAATGGATAGTCAGAATTTCCAAAGATTAGAAGATGCCATGAGTTGGGTCGAAGAGTGTCTAAGTCAGGGAAATCAGAAGAGGAATAGCAGCAAAAATGACGAAGATATCGAAGTTTGGGTATCTGAAGTAGATAGCGAAAATAAGAGATGGGAAAATAGAATTAAGAGAGCTATGGAGAGAGATAAACAGTTCATAAGTTAAGAAGAAATCCACCACCATCAATGCGTGAAGAGGAGTGCCTATGGATTAAAGGGCGAAAACAGTTAGTAGTCCCTAAGGAAGCAAGCATTATTAATGAAATTTTGAGGGAATCTCATGATATTCCGATTAGGGAGCATCTTGGCTATCAATAAACATTATATAACGTGTCTCAAAACTATTTTTGGACCAATATGAGGAAGGATATTTCGGAATATGTTAAATCGTGCGTCACATGTCAAGAGAATAAAGTTCTTCGCACACAGCCTTATGGGCACCTTAAGCCTCTGCCTATTTCTAAGGAACGATGGGAGGTGATCACGATGGATTTCATAGCACCAATGCCAGTCACAAAGAATGGGTATGACGCTCTATTAACAGTGACCGACCGGTTATCAAAAAGGGTGCGGTTGCTACCATGCCGCACAACGATATCGGCAGAGGAAACAGCCAAACTGCTGTTGGACAATATTTTTAAAATTCACGGGTTTCCCGCCGCCATAATCTCAGACAGAGACGTTAGATTAACGTCACGAGTATGGAGAGAAATTTTTAAGCTTTTGGAAATAAAGCACCATTAATCCAGTGCTTATCATCCCCAGACTGATGGACAGTCCGAAAGGACAAATCAGTCTGCCATACAGATAATCCGGAATTACATAAATAGCGAACGGAATGACTGGGATGAATATCTGACATCTGCCGAGAAAGGATTAAACTCAACAAAATCAGAAGCCATCCGTTGTTCGCCGTTTTTAATGGAATCTCGGAAGAGAAATGAGATTACCAAATATAAAAGGTGGAGTCATGAAGGAGGTAGAATCTGAGAAAGAGTTTAAAAATAGACTAAAACTGCTATTACAGCAAGCCCGAAGAAATATAAAGAAAGCAAATGTAAAGTATGAGAAATGTTATAACCGAAAACGAACAATGTTGAAATTGAAGGAAGGTGAGAAAGTAACGGTGGTAGCTAAACGAATTGTGAAGCAAAGGGCACAATAGGAAGAAAGCTATATCCTAAATTTATAGGGCCTTTCAAAATAAAAAAGGTAATAAACGAGGTAACTGGGCAGCTGCAAATTCCACCAAGTTTTAAGGTGAGAACGAAGACACTGCATGTCTCGTTTTTACGGAAGTTCTTTCCGAGAAGGAAGCAGGTGAACAAACAGCCACCAGGACCCATCAACGACAAGGAATTTTCTGATGTGTAACAGGTAGAGGATCTCTTGGACGTAAAAGGCAAGGCCCCCTCATCGAAAGTTCCCAGTCAAGTGGGTAGGAAATACAAAACCGACTTGGGAGCCAGAAAAGAATTTGCACCGATGTCGACAGCTGGTCAAGAAATACTAAAAGCAAAGAAAGGATGAAGAAGAGTCAAGGGACACAGAAGGAAGAAGAAAAATAGAAGTATGTAACATAAAATCTAATAAGAAAAATTCTATTGTTTCAGGGTAAAAGAAGAATGGAAAAGAAAAACCGCAATCGAAAATTGAGGATTTTCAATGCGGGTTCGGCAGCGGGATATTGTCAAATCCCCGAAGGAAGAAAAATTTTAAGAAAGATTTTTCAGAGGATTTGACGAAGAAAAAAGAACATAAGAGGAAGAACACCCCCGACCATAGTCGACCGACCCCGTTAAGAGCAGAAAAACTGGAGCCGCAGGATTGGAGAATGAAGAAGAAGTCGGAGCCTCGGGATTGGAGGATGAAGTGCGCAAACTCGGCACAGAATCCTCCAAGACCGAATAAAAGGCGAAGACAAAAGCCAGAGAGAGAGAAAGTAGATGGCCTTCACTCCGATCGAACCTCTCCAGCCAACCGGACCAAATGCGATGTTATGCTGTACCATTGAACAAGGGTCATGGATGGAAGAATCGAGGACTGCCCAGGGCAAGTAGCTATTTGATCAATAATCGAAATAACTTTAATTCTTGCCATATTCGTAACAGTCCTCGTGCGGAGCCTGGGCAGTCCAACTGGAGAAGGTTGCCACAGCCGTCGGCCCGCTGCTTTCATCGGAGAAGGTTGTTCCGCCCAAAGAAGGAGACGAAGTCAAAACGACCGTCCCACGTCTTCGGACCTGAACGCCCGTGGAGTCAGACCGACTAAAGGACAAAGCACGTGCTCGGACGGCGGACTGCACGATCGACGGAAGCGAGGAGTGCCCCAGGGCAAGAGCCACAAGACACAGACGCAGCTCAAGCGACGTAAGCAGACTGATGATGAAATTAATTCCGTGGACTTGTTTGAGTTTATTTCATGTGGAAGCCCCATGATGGCCTAGGAGACCCCTTGGACGCGAGTGAGGAAGGACAGCAGTACGAGCTCACAAAGGAACCGGACGAATTTAACCCGACATCCCAGACGCCATTAGCATTAGTTGATGCGAGAGTGGATGTGATCAACGCCCGAACCAAAGCTGACCCAGCTGCCCTTTCAATGCCCGAGGACCACGCCGAAAAAGACGCTCCCTTGGCGAGCGTGCCCCAGCCCACGAATACATGGCATCGCGGACAGGAGTCCGTGCCTTGCTCATCCCATTGCAAATTCCCATGGAGGATCGAAACCATCGAGGTGGTGTTACCTCTAGATAACCTAGCCGGCTTTCTTGCGGGACGCCCTGCAGATCGTTCACGCTCGGACAGCGACGCCGCTTCGTATGGTACCGTGCTTGAAAAAATATTTCATAAACTATTTCATTGAATTAGAGGATTCATGCTTTACTTTCAAAAAAATTTAATGCGTTGTATTAATGTCCCTGTTCTACCCCATACAGTGTTACCTCTTCGGTTGACAAACCTAAAAAGGAAGTTGCGGAAGTTGCGGTACCCTCACCTGGACAGCCCTATTCCCAAGAAAGACTGACTGCCCGATTGGATACGCCGGACCCCAAGGCGACAGCAGCCCCCGAGCTCCAGATCGATTGGTGGACCAGGTCAAGTGCACTATCGGACTCCGTGTGCTGCCAAGCTACTCCAGCGTACAGCAACGAGTTGGACTGAACATTTTAAATCTGTTGTCTATTTGCTAGGAAGTTCTGCTATTTATCTGTACAATTAAAAATCAATTGATTAAATTGATTATCTCTTTACCTTCTTGCGTTCCACTCTGTTTGTGATATTAAAATACACGACACTATCCAACACGTGTTACGATGTTGAGTGCGTAACTCGGAAACAACTCGTTGGAATTCGATCAAATTTTAACGGTATACACAGTTTTATGCACCCTATTATTCTTCCGATATTCATTATCCTCGGCGTTGCAGAACATGAGTTATGAACTTGTTGATCTTGGTGGCGGCATTTATATTTCTGTTCATATCTCAATTAGCATTCAAATTCGGACCCATGTTCACATGAACGTTTTTGCTTAGAATCAACCTTACCACCTCCCCTAGAAGTTTGTCAAATGAATTCTGAATCATCCTGTATTTGGAGCGAGCGTCCAGCAGCATATACCCTCACTGTGTGTGCCTGTTCGGGTTGTAGAGTTCTGCAAACAATTATACGATACCGCCATTTAAAATACAGCCAGCGCTATATCTCTGTATTATAAATAAATTCTGTGCTATAGAAAGTAACTTTGTTACAATCCTTGCTCAAACGACACCCCGGAAGCTAATTAGATTACCCTCTCAAGGGGTATATCCCAAAAATCATGAAACACGTCTTTCTTAATTTCTTACCAAAGTGCCATAAACCAATTTTTATGGATTTAATCATGGATTTAACTTAAAAATGGCGAATTTTCATACAAACTTACATCTCTTATTCGTAAAATCCTTTCTTGGTATCTACATTATAAAATAAACTACAGATCAAATTTCATATTAATAGCTTTGGCAGTTTCTGCTTGGCGATGAAGAATCTGTCAATCAGTCAGGACATATTATTTTATATTTATAGATTTAGCAATAGCGAAGCATTGCCGGGTACGCAAGTAATAAAGTAAACAAAAGCTTAATAAAATCAGAGGTTTTTACATTGAAACGATAACAACACTTGCGCGCTTTCCCATCGTTTTATATCCCATTGTTTGGAGTTTCCTATGGTAATGCAACACAAAGACAATCAGCAGTTATCATTTCATGCTAGAAGAAAAATATAATTTTTCGGGAACTTCTTGATTGATCCGGATCAAAAGTACTATACCGATCACGAGATATTCTCCACCTCAATATTGCGCTATCGGAAATGTTAATTGATTGCTCATACCTAGAACTTGTTCAGTTGTCCGCGTTGTAAGATTTGGTAAACAATAGCTTCTGTATCCAAGCGAAAGGATAACGATTTTAAAGTCAAGTTTTATATACCGTATTCACTTTTTTTCGTTTCATAGAGAACTGAAGAAATTTAATTCATAAGGTAGTAGAGAGTTTCAAATTGTCCACGTCCCACAAAGCAAGGAGCTAGCATACATACAAACACCTCTTCGTTAAAATGAGTGACAATGTTGTTCCTTTAATCGGCATGCGGATTTAAAACTATCATTTTCCAAATGATTTTTTTCAACTTACAGTTATTTATACAATCTATTTCAAAGTGTATTAATTTCGAAATTAATTTTATAATGCAACCTCATTGAAGAAAGTTTTCAATCACCAGAATTTTCACCAAACACCCCTTTACAAAGTGGCTCCGACTTTTCGTAGTAGCACCTTCCTTTCTATCTCAAAAATAGATTAATCTGTTTCTAGAAACATCAGAGCTTTAGCTATTAGAGAAATATAACAAGAAGAGTTAACCGATCATTCTCTCCGTGCAAGTGAGGTGTGGAATATTTCGTGATCGGTATTGTATCCTAAATGTTGAACCAGACTATAAGCTGTAACCATACTAAGTTTCATCAAAATCCGTCCAATAATTTTTGTGTGATGCGCATACAAACAAACAGACAGACAACAGATTGATTATATGGATGGAAAGAAGATAAGTAGTTCATGCATAATTTCCACATCAAGCTGATGAAACTATGTGAATTATCTAAAAACCAAATTTTTTTAATATGAAGTATCTTGTTTTTTTTTAAGCTCAAGATGATTCTCTAAAGTCTGATTTTCAAAATGTTTTTTAAAAGCAGTTTAATACGCAAGTAGTTTTGGGAAAACCGAGTAACTGTGGATAAATATAAAGAGAGAGAAGAAAACATAACCTCTTGTCCATATTAAAGCTTAATAACCCGTATGCGAATTTCGACTGCTCTTGCAGTCATTAATCAGCGAAATACATGGTACCAATTCACGTGAGTATTTTGATTAAACAACTTTCGTTTTTCGAATGGCATGAGTCGTAACGAGCGAGCGAGGCAGCGAAGTGAACGAACGGGCAGCACATTGTCACGTGGCAGTGGAAATGATACTAATATGTACAGAAGTAAGGGACCAAATTTTAATTCGAAGAATGAAATTTATTCAAGTAGAAAGATACACAATTACACTTCGGATTGAAGGTAACACATGAAATTAAATAAACAAGAACTACATCTAAGTTCATAAGATCGCTTGTAGCACAGTAAATTTTACGGAACACTTAGATGAAGCGTCAAGTGACTAAGTAACTCAGTCATAATCCCTTGAGAAGTTGAGGATTTAATAAAACACCGTAGGTAAACACTTTTGTTTAATGGCACACTGGATCCTAACGAGGTATCAGGTATGAGTGTTGAGCATCACTTGTTCTACTGAGCTGGCTGACGTTCTGGAAATCAGAAGAAAAGCTTTAGATAAGAATAGGATAATTAATCACAATTCCTCACGAGGATAAACATTCACAAATAATTAAGTTGGCTCCGAATCTAGGATAAGGGCTTTGCAAATAAACATGTACATGCAGTTGAGGCACGCAGCTCTTGGGCTGAGAAACCTTTATAGTAGGTGCGTAAATTTTATTGTATGCACTAGAAACAACATCACTTGTAGTACTGGGAGAAACAGACAAATACACACAAAATTTTAAATGTACACATTGATGCCACTATAAGATAGGCTACCTAACAGTTGCGGAATTCACAAATAGACATTTAAATCGTAAGAAGATACTTAGGCACAATTCACTTAAGAAATATTTGCACTGACACAAACGTTTAAATTGGCTCCCAATTTAGTATATGGGCTTTATAGTTAAACATGTATAGGCAGAGGGGACACGCCGCTCAATAGTTGAGAAAACTTTATTGTACGTGCGTAACCTTCTGAATATGCACTTAAACCCTTGCAGATTGCACTGAATTGACGCACTTAGAATAACAGGCGTGAATACAAGGTCGGCTACATAACAGCTGCAGAGCTAGTTGCTTTTTCCAGGCCGCGTAGACCTTCAGTGAACAGTCTTGTATTCAACAAAGAGAAAACTATGGTGTCAAGGTTTAAGAGTGTGACGCAGTGGAAGATAGAATTATTAGGCGGATGACAACAGAGTATATTTTTGGTAGAGTTTATTAATTAAATGGTTTCTTAAATATAAATAAAAAACATACAAACAATGATTGAACGGGCTACGATCCTACTTAAGCGTAGGAAACGCTAAATCAATAATGGATTGTTATGGTCTGCCCGCGGAAACTTAATGCATTCCGCTCACAAGTAAAACAACAATAAATTAAAATAAACAAGTTTTACGGGTCGCCTTCGGGAGTAATGAGAGGAGCTTAATCAACTCCATCACTCATTCCCCGACCCACCTGAGGAAAGAGAATCCCAGGTTCACAAAGAAAAATAGTTGCTAAATTTAGCGGAATGGAAAGTCAGTTAGGTCTCATTATCATTACCATCCGACGCGCGCTTTTCTCCAGACGACGGGTCTCGGGAACATGAAGAGGACTCAATACATCGAAGTCGAAAGACGCAGCTGCCGGAAACTGGAAAAGAAAATCCAGACAATTTAGCGACTAATAAGACTTAAATTGTGCTTATGTGCACCTGCTAACAAAGCTTGGAGCTTGCGCTGGCTGAAACTAAGATGCCCAAAAACGGGGAATTAAGACAGCGAGCGCAAGCCATGAAAACGCGCTCAATCGCGCATGAGAGTGTCTACCTCCGTTAGAAATCAGGAAAAGTAGTGAGGAACACAAGAAAAATTCACTAACCTGTTGTACGGTGCAATATGGCCTAGCCCATGCAGCCAGAACGCCTCCTGTGTCCACGGCGTTATCCAAACGCCAAGTTCGTCCGGGACCAAACGACTGTCTAGATTTGGAATGTCTCTCAGTCGCGTTGGCTCCAACCCAGCTGCCACCACTAACGTCCTCGTAAACTTCGTAGACAGGAATTCCGACACAGGTTGTGGAATTTTAAATGCTGGCGATGGTTCTCCGAACGTGGCTCCGGCGTCTTCAGTGTGACGGACGTCTAAAACGGCCCCTGCAAGGATTACAGGATTTAAACTAATGTTCGTTAGCGAGGAGTCTACGGTCTTGCTCGTAAATGACCGCGAGGGCGAAATTCTCCTACACGGGCACTCGCTGGCTCTCGTCTCCTCTCCCGTTGAAGCATTCGACGGAGTCGTCGCTTCCCTCGACGGCATAAAGTTCTTTGCTGTCGAAAGCAGGTTTGGATCCACTGAATTTTTCCGTGTCCTCACTCTACGGATTCCTAGACACTCTCCACGATCATTCTTTTTCTCTTTCGCGCGCTCTTTCTCGCGCATCCTCACGCGCCGCTTCCGTTTGGATTTCTTACGACGCTCGCGCTCAACGCCTCTATTGAAACGCTTATTAATAGGCTGTGTTATAGCAATAGATGGCGTGACAAAAGTCTCTTGGTTACGAGCCCTTCGCTTAGCACGATAATTGTCTTTGTGGCTGTTAGCCGCTGCTGGCGCTGCACTACCTACAAGCTTGCTCCCTTCTTGCGAAGCATGAATGGGAGCCTTGGCAGCGACATCTGTCGCCAAACTTGGTGACATATGGCAGCTTATAGCTGTATTCCACTTAAAAAATAGGCTAGGCCTACGATAGTACTCGAGTAGTATGATTGAAAGTTTATATCCGCAACACGAAGAATAGTAGTAAACAGGAGCCGGTTAGCAATAATGGCGTGCCATAGAAAACTTTGATTTTGTTAATAGTAGCCTTCTTAGCTTACCAAAAAAAGTCCGCAGATAGTGATGAGGATCCAAAAGATATTATGGAGATTTAAGTCCTTCGAGGTAATCCAAATCATCATTTAGGAATCTACGGAAACCGAAAAGAAATCTGCCGTGACAATCCGCAGTCGTGAATGACATCCTTTCCTCCATCGTTCGGCGAACGCGATTTCCGTTTTTGGCAATATGGAAGAACATTAAATGTTCGTAATGGAGAGATAAGCATCTGTAGCTTGGAACTGAGAAAATTCCGTCCGCTATTCACCTTCCTTGCTTATGCTCATAATTCCATATTGCTTGGCTATCGTTTTGTAAATTTCCACTAGCAAGCTCAGGACACAGTTCATAATTTTCGGAGCACGTCCCTTTTCCTCTGGTCTCGAAGCCGGAACCGTAATCTCAATCCTTGCTTCTGCTACGTCTTTCCGTTACCCCGTTCGGGCATTCCCATGTCGTCTTGCCGGGTTGATCACTCCTCTCTCTCTCGCGTCGGCGATCTTCAATCCACTCTCGAGAGCCTGAGCATTCTTCTTTGTCGTCACGGCTGTTTCAGTCGGATAAACGTATCTTGTCTTGTGACACTCACGCTTTATTGTGAAGTCACGCGGAAAAGCGTCGTTCTTTTGGTTACTTTTGAGGTATATTGCTTATTCTTGCCGCAAAAAGGAAATTCTCGATCGGGACGCATGCTTTTTTTTCCCCTAATACAGAAGAGCCGTCAGCCTAACCTGCTCGTTTGCAATTGGTTAACGTCACGAGCAACGAGAGTGAATCTACTGAAAAAGGAAGGCGTGTGGAAGGAATCCAAAAAATGCTAAAACAAAGCATTGTACTTTTACCCTTCCTAGCATGCTATTTACGTTTATACAAATAGCATTATGCCTCATTTTTGCAGTGTTTATGGATCTTGTACAATTTACGATGGTGAAAACGAACATTTAACCAAGAGCACATAAGGATTTATGTACAGGGTGATTATAATTAAAGTTACGTTTTCAAAAATCGATATTTTGAAAACTACTCGTCAGAATGACCTGATATTTAAGCAGAACAATCGTGAGGCAATGGAATTTAATTGGCAAAGGAAAAAAATAGTTCCAAAATCTGATAGATAGATGATGCTGGCAGGGTAATGTCAGGGGAAAAACCAAAAATTGATTCGTGAAACACAGGAATGTTGTTAGTTAAAAGGAAACAATAGAGTTCAGGGGTTTAGGAAAAATTTATTAGCGAAAAGACAAGAATACGTGTTTACAGCGACAACAGTGATAATGCCCAAAAAAAAAACAACTTACTGATGATTAAGGCAGAAGTTGTTCGACATGCCCTCCGCCTTGTTCTGGTACTAATTAGAAGTGCAAAATGGCATGCTCTACAACAGATCGGAGGGTATATGTACTGATGCAATGGATATGGTGTGTGATGCTTGCCTTCAAGTCGGCTAGATTCTCAATCCGCCCGCTGTAAACAACATTCTTCAGGTACCCCCAAAGCCAAAAAATCACACGGGTTCGAGCAAAGAGCTGGTGTTCTGCATTTTATGGCAGCTTTCAGCGGTGAGCATGTCACATGTTAATACTTGCATATCTCCAGACAATGTCAACCCTGCCAGCGCCATCTATCGGCTGATTTTAGAACTATTTGTTTTCCCTCGCCAAACAAAATTCATTGCCTCAAGATTGTTCTGCTAAAATATCAAATTATCGATTTTTGAAATCGTAACTTTAATTATAATCACCCTGTACACTTGATTTAACAATTTCTCTAACGAAAGATGAAGATCAATGCCTAAATGGATACGCAGTGTTTAAGCGCTTCTAAAATGATTGGGAAAAAAGACTACAATAATATTCAAGTCACTGTTCTTAAAATACTTAACAAAAGAAATCAAGAAAGTGAGCATGTTTGCTCATTAAAAAATAATTTTATAATCGGGATAAAATAAACCATTAAAAATGGCAAGCAAGCACCAAATTCTTAAAATACACCATTCGCGGAACCATATTTTTAACAGCCCTATGTTAGCTGGGTAAGTTTCTAATGAACCATAATGATAACATTAAACCACGTACCTTTGAACCAATTCGGATTATCATTAATTTTACCTTGTATTCATTTATGACACATCATTCCAAGTTCTTTGACATATTACTTGCCATATTTAGCATTGAAAGTTCCAATGAACCATAAGGATTCCATTAAACCAGGTTCCTTGAAACAAATTTCGACTATCATTAATGTTACGTTATATTCATTCATGCCATATCATTCCAAGTTGTTTGATATATTACATGCCATATTTTAGCACTGAAAGTTCCAATGAACAATAATGGTTCCACTAAACCAGTTTCCTTGAAACCAATTTCGACTATCACTAATTTTACGTTATATAAATTCATGACAGATCATTTTGTATATACACTGTCGCGAACTGTATATCTAAGGTAATACTAGGTCGCGATCGGTTTGATTGTGATTTGTTGGAAGTAGGATCCTGCAAAAACCCCACCAGTCAAAACTCCTAGAGTAATAGCGCAAATGAGGGCATATCCTAGAAATAAACCTTAATTTTTATCTGATTTTATTATAATTTATACATTATTTTATCGAATTATTTGAAAAATATCTGGGTTTTTTATCAGAACTTACTAGAGTTTTTATTTTCGTATTTGGAGAGGGGGGGTCTTTTTTAATTTATTTTCTAATATTAATTTACCGAATTAATTATTTGGTGATGGCGTTGGCCATAAAATTTATACTACGTATTTTCATTATTGTCGTACATCCGGGTGAATATGACATTAAATTTACAGTTTTTTGCAATTGCAAAATGCTGTAAGTGATAAATGAAAAATTAAGCCACGAGCCTACATTACAGTCAACAATGACTTAATTGCTCAGAGCGTCGCGATCTCAGACTGGAATTTTCTTTTTCTTTCCTATTTTCATTTATTATTTATTTAAACGCATTTAACATCTGCATTGTAACATTTTAACATCTGAGGCATCGTGTTTAAATAATCCATCAGCTTTTCTTTAATAAATTTGATACTTGGGGTCTTTGTTACTGTTTACATAAACGGTGGCTACGCTATGACCTATTCATTAACAGAATTATTTTTATATTTGCGGTGTAAGACCATATAGTGAATGTACGAATAACTCCCGTAATAAGAAAAATAACCAGATTTACTACTACTCCAAAAGAAAGGATCGACATACTATAACTACTATCACTACCTCTGCTGGTCTTACCATTACTGATGGACTGGATATTAGTAACTGTTTTGCCCAGCATTTCAGTGAAACTGTCTCTACTTCTTTCAACACATTCTCGGAGAACTGTCTATCTATTGTCCCCCTATTGATAATCTCATCTTAATGGAGTTCACTGATAGAGATGTTGCCTACGGCAGTAATAGATTACGGACTAAGCCTACGGAGTTGAAAGCGGATTACGTTAAGCGGATACGAAACAGTTGCTGTGAATGAGTTGTTCATTTGGGTGTCTCTGAGGGATGCTTCTCTGCAGTGCACGCAGTGCTCGCAGTTACTAAAAGTCAATTTTGCCAAAACGGCAAAGTGCCAAAACGATAGCCATTTGCTGTTTAGCTTAACAATCCACAACAACGTAAGACCCAATATCTGAATGAGTGTCAAATTCTTCGATGAATTCTCATCTATCAGGTAAGTTTGCGGGATTCGTTGGAAATACTGCGATGAAGGTGACTGCAATGAATCTTCATATTTTGTTGCGGGTGCTGTTGGGGAAAGTTTTGTAGCGACTGTGCTTGAAGTGCTTGCGATAAGGAAAACTTCAGTGGCACTCGTGGCACCTGCTGTTGCATTAACTGTTGTGGCAGCCAACATTGGCTTGGTGGCATCGGCAGTGGACACTGGCTCGAATGCACCTGCGGTTGCAGTGGGCACTTGCGGGCTTGCATCTGCGATTGCATCTATTGCCGAGATGGAACCCGATTTAGTGGCAGATGCTATCTCTGTTGTTGAGATGCAGTTTGATTCAAAAGCGGTTGATGCTTTTGTTGTTGAGATGGCGCACGGCTCAGGATGCCTGATGCACATTTTGCTGAGACGGTGTTCAGTTCACTAATGTTTGTTGTTGTAGTTGCTACGAGGATGGCGATTTTTGGATTAGCTGGCATCTGTTGATGTGGAACCGACATAGAAGCACTCGTGTACACATCTCTGGGTGTGCAATTCAATGATCCATCATCTTGTAAAGGATTTTGATTTGAATTACAATTGGCAGCAGAAGACGATTTCATAGAAGAAATAGATTCATTCTGAATGTTGCTTTGAATTAGTTTAATATTACCATTAATCCCCAATGACGAGTCTGCGGATTGAATAGTTGGTTTTTGAGCGGTGCTGCCAGCGTTCTTTAAATCGAAATCGCTCTTCGAAGGCGGAGCCCTGGAAGAAATAGTCTGATTACGAAAATTTCCAGAAGTAAGGTCAATAGTACAATTGTTAACGGAAGACAGTTCCGTAGCGGGTATCTTCTGGTTTTGCACTAAAGAAGGCGGGATCTGTTGCGCATTTAGAGCGATGAGGCGAGACTGGACTCATAGAATGCGTCCAACTTGTTCATGTATAATTGACAGCTCTGAGTAGTCAGGATTGAAATCCTCGTTTGCTGACAGGTCTAGGAGGTTACGAGTGTCTACTAAGGAATCGATTTTACTTTGTAGTTCCCTTATAGTAGTGGCAGCAGCAAGAAAGTTCTTCTGCTGTTGTGCATCTATTGGTGTTGTAGCGTATAGGATATCGTATGCTACATCATTGATTTTTTTCCAGTTCATGCATGAGCATAGCAATGGTTTCCTTAGCTTCTGTTATTGTTAGTTCCATATTGGCCAGTGAGTAAAGCGGGTAAAGCGGGCGATCCGGTTTGCAAGACGGGCGAAATAACCGTATCACAAAGCGGGCGAAATAAGAAATCTGATACGGGTGAAGCGGGCGATCCGGCTTGGACGAACCATAAAATGCGGGCGAAGCGGATATTTAGACGATATGGCTCGGACGAAACGGGAATCCGATGCGGACAAAGCGGGGATCCAGGCGATCCGGCTTGTACGGACCAAAAAATGCGGGCGAAGCTGGGATCTGGGCGATATGGCTTGGACGAATCGGGAAACCGATGCGAACAAAGCGGGAATCCGATGCGGACAAGGCGGCGATCCGGCTCGAAGGACCAAAAATATGTGCGATATTAAAATATGATGATTGCGGGAAGCGTAAAGCCCAGTGGCTTATCCCTATCGAGGCCTTTTCTCGTAGGGCGGTAAAGGTTGATGCGGAAGATATTCGGTAGAATAGCGGAGCGGGTATACATCAAGACGATGTAGAATGCAGAGCGGGTACATCAAGAAGATGTTGAAAGCGGAGTGGATACATCAAGAAGATGTAGAGACAAAAAGGCAGAATAAGTAGTTCTGACTTTATTCAGAAAAAAACAACAAGATAACTAAAAATACAACAAGATGACAACATAAGCTATGGTAAGCAGCACGAGAGATGAGTAGTGGGCATTTGTGGGTAACAATGCCCAAAGCAAGAGCTTGCGGCGTCAACAATATCCCTCCATTGAAAATTGGTAGTGGGGTGGAGAAGATACCATTTGTGCAATGATATTAAACCGATTTAGATAATATTTGTGATTCGTTCGTGCCATGTACCATATTCATCGACTGACAAAAATAGTTCGAATCACCGCTTCTATTTCGTCATTACGATTTGTTTGATATAATATTTAATATATCTTCCCATTGTAAATTGCTTAGTGGGAAAATAGAGGTACCATTTTTGCGCGTGCTAATGAACCAGTTTAGATAATATTTGTAACTGGTTCCTGCCATGAACCATATACATCGACTGACGAAAACAGACTTTGAAAATCTTTCATAGCCTCGGAGGAGTTAGCGTTACGGACAGACAGACAAACAGCCTGACACGTTACCCCACACAGATCGCATAAAACTACGACTCTCTGGATCTACCATAGAACCAGAGGGCCGTGATAAAGCACCTTTCGGTACTTAATAATGAGAGAAGCAGAAAAACTGTATCCCTATGCTTCTTTTTCAAAAAATATCAAAAAGAAGATTTCCTCCTTTTAGCACAATCATTAAATGCAAATAATGTGCTCTCAATAAAGTAATTTTTTGGCTAACTGTGGGGGGGGGGTTAATGTAGTAGGTATCTAATTATTAAGAAGAGTTCTCCCACTGTAGGGTTCACGGAAGAGTTCACTATATCGCGTTTAATAGTTAGTATGTAGAGTGTCTATACAGAGTGTCTCCGCACAAGGTCGTTATTGCGCATGCGCTTGCCAGGAAAACTTGGCGCATAGCCAAGCTTAAATCACAAGATCTGTGGATTAGGGGCTTTGCTTTAGCAATGAGATTGTGTTATAGATCTTTACCATCAAGAGATAAAATAATTAATAAAATTATTAATAAACCATTAAGGAATGACATAACCAAGTACCGAAAGGTTAAACAAAAACATTCGCCAACCATATTTTTAACCGCCTATGTTAACATTGTAAGTTACTAATGGACCATAATGATACCATTAAACCACGTACCTTTGAACCAATTTGGATTATCCTTAATTTTACCTTGTATTCATTTATGACTAGTTGTTTAATACATTGCATGCCATATCTCAGCATTGAAAGTTCCAATGAACCATAATGGTTCTAGTAAGCCACGTTCCTTGGAACCAATTACGACTATCATTAATTTTACGTAAAATTCACTCATGATACATCATTTCAAGTTGTTTGATATATTGCATGCCATATTTTAGCATTGTAAGTTCCAATGAACCACAATGGTTCCGATAAACCAGTTTCGTTGGTACCAATTTAGACTATCAATAATTTTACTTTATATTCATTCATGATACGTCATCCCAATAGTTTTTATATATTACATGGCATATCTTATCATTGAAATTTTTTGAGGCTGCCATAAGGGTACCATTAGAGCACGTGCCATTTTTCGATTACAACCATTTTCAAAATGGTTCATTCCCGGAACCATATTTATCAATTGGCGAAAATAGTAATTTATGTCCGCTTTTATTCTTCATGACGATTTGTTTGATCTATGCCTTAATATATCCCTCCATTGAAAGTTGCTAGTGGGGTGGTGAACATACAATTAACAAATAACCGTGCTATTGAACCGTGCTATTGAACCGATTTAGATAATATTTGGTATCCGAGAGCGCCTAAAACCCAAGTATGCCCACGTCATCGTCCGGAACAGGTCTACCGCCGCCCAAGCTGCACGAGCCGCCGCCGTAAGGACTTGGGTAAGCCGTGCTTACCACCACCTTAGTTTATAAGAAGCATCGTCTCAACCAAGAGATATTCCGCCTGCACCTCCACATTTCATCCATCATACCGCCTGATGTTCTGATGCCTCTCTTCGAGGATGATGAAGTTAGGCTGCAATCCTTCAAAGAACATAAGTTCTTAACCCTGTGCAAGAAGCTAGACGACCTCCGACGCCCGCCTCCAACACGCCCACATCCTCCTGAAGGTGATTTTGTGTTTCATGCCAATGTTGTTAACCTAACTTCAATCCAGCTGTCTGACAACGAACAGCGACTCCTCGACAAAGGCCTCAAGCCAGTTGTCTATAGGAAGCTAACACAATCCGACTTACACGATATCATCTCAGATGTCGAGCACGCCATCAACCTACTACCCCAGACTGATCGTCCTCCAGCGCGAGCCATCGCCGGACATTTGATAAACAAGTCTTTCAAAGAAGCGTCTGCGTCTAGACCACCCCGTGAACTACTCACTGATGCTGCTACCTCTGCCACCTTGAAGACGAAGTTACAAGATTCTGATGCCCTCATCGTCAAGGCCGATAAAGGTAACGTGTCGGTTATTATTTACCGTTCTACGTACATTGATAAAGTTAACGATTTCATCACCGCCAACAATTTTGTCACCCTCCCATCCGACCCCACCTCTAAATACCACAAATCTATTATTTCTGTCATCAACAAATCCCCACGCTTCAGATACCTCCGACGCCTCATCCCCCCTCACCCTCGCCCACCCAACCTTAACGCCCTAGTCAAGATCCATAAACCTAACATGCCTATACGTCCCGTCGTGAACTATTTCCCTGCTCCTGCCCACCTCGTCGCCAAAAGCCTTTCCACCTTCCTCTTTAACCTGAAAATCCTTCCTAATACTTACAACGTACGCAACTCCATCACCCTTCCTGAGTCCCTTTCTTCCCTCCACACTGATAAGCACCTCTCCCTTATGTCCCTTGACATCACCAACTTATACACTAACGTCCCCGTCACCCCCACCCTTTCTATCCTTGAGTGTCTGTTACATACTAAGTCTTTCCCTAAACCCGATTCTATTGACCTACTAGCTATCCTCTGTTATTTCCTCACAGAACTAGTTATCCTTTAGCAACTCTTACTATTCCCAACCCACAGGGCTAGGAACGGGATTCCCACTCAGCAGTTTTCTGTCTGAGGTTTTCCTACAGCACCTGGAATTAACACACGTCACCCCCCTCCTCAATAATTCCTCTGTCATCGCATATTTCCGATATGTCGATGACATCCTTATCCTTTTTGACTCCCGATCCACTACCCCCATTAATATTGTTAACACCTTTAACTCCTTTTCTCCACATATCGAATTCACTTTTGAACTAGAAACTAACCGGTCCATCCTTTTCCTTGACATCCTCATCACCAACAACCCCCACACTAACCGCTTCTCCTTTTCTGTCTTCCGTAAACCGACCACATCCTCCAACTTAATACACCATTCCTCTTCACACCCCACCACCCACAAACAAGCCTCACTAAGATTCCTAATCGACCGTACCCTGAAGCTCCCCCTCTGCCCCCTATCCAGATCTTCAGAACTCCGCATAATCCGACACCTCGCCCACTCCAATGGATATTCGACCTCCACGTTCTCCCGCATCCTTCACCGCCGCAGACGGACCCTTCTCTCCCCCCCCCCCTCCTGATTCGCCCCATACTAAAAAATGGACGTCCTTACTATATCTAGGACCTAATTTCTCCCAGCTTTCCGATTTCTTATCGTCCAACGGCCTCCGAATATCATTTCCTACTCCCACCCCAGCTGCTCGCATCCTGAACCCGCCCACCTCCATCACCTCGGACAAATATTCCCAGTCCGGAGTTTATCGCCTGAATTGTGCGTTTTGCGATATGTTCTATGTGGAATTATCGACCCGCAATCTTGCATTGCGTTTCAAAGAACTCCTTGACTCGTATAAGAAACGGGACCGTGTCTCCCACTATGCAAACCATCTCGCCGATTCCGGACACACTTTGAAGACACAAGAAGAGGTTATGTCTGTCTTGCACATCTGCAATAAACCAGAAAAATTGCCACCCTCGAAGCATTCGAAATATTCAAGGCCAAGAGGTCCACTCCCCACTTGCTTCTCAATTGCCAGACGGACTTTAATGTGTATGCAATACTTAGTTCTTTATCTGATCTACTATGATTTTCTGTCGTTTTCTTTTCTTTATTTTGTTTCTTCTACATTTTGTAAATTATCTTACCCTTTTATTTTATTTTGTTGTTTTTATGTAAATCCTCTTGTCTTCGGACAACCGGGTATGTTCTCTTTTCGGGCCGCGTTAAACGCGCACCATCTCTGTACAATTTCTTTTTTGTATTTTTCAAAATTTTTATATTTATTCTATTTTATTCTAATGGCCATTACATCCTTTTTGAACTCATTGGCCCCCTTGCTTTATATCCTTTAGGGGAAAATATCTTCGCATTGAATGATGGGTACAGCTGCCATTTTTTGAGGGCAAGAGGAAGGCAATCCTATACTGCTACTCATCGAAGTGCGCCGTTTATGCCCGACTTGTTATTGTATAACGATGGTAACGAGTTGTTACGTGTTTGGATGCATTATATAACAATGAGATAAGATCAGAACCATGGCAGCCATGGGTCTCGATGCCCTCAAAAGATGGCGGATATTCAATGTTTATGTTTTGATATTTCTCCCTATTGGTGCTTATATTTATATACGCTCATTGCTTAACTTGTACCACTGTTCTGTATATACAAAGGCTTGCATGCCTCTTGCTGTATATCCTTGACAAAGCCGGGAATAAATGGCGAAACTATTTGGAACTCCTGATGTCCCTCTGTTATACTGTAAGGCCACCACCTGTTTAGATAATATTTGGGATTCGTTCGTACCATAAACCATATTCATCGACTGACGAAAATAGTTCGAATAACCACTTTTATTTTGTCATTACGATTTGTTTGATATATTACTTAATATATCTTGAGTTTGAAAATTGCTCGGTGGCAAAATAGAGGTACCGTTTGTGCACGTGCCAATGAACCAATTTAGATAATACTTGTGGTTGGTTCGTGCCACGAACCATATTCATCGACTGACGAAAACAGATTTTGAAAATCTTTCATAACCTCGGAGGAGTTAGAGACAAACAGACCGACACGTTTCCCCACACAGATAGCATGAAGTCACTATCCTCTGGATCTACCTTTCGGTACTTAATAATGAGAGAAAGGGACAAATTATTTCTCTGTGCTTCTTTTTTCCAAAATATCAAAAAGAAGATTCCCTCCTTTTATGAGAAGTGGGAATACACTGTGGATAAGGACATGATGCAAAAAAGACAAACCTCTTGTCCACAAACGTTTTAATCCCTCCTTTTTGCATAATCATTAAATCCAAAAAATGAACTCTCAATTAAGTAATTTTTTAGCCGACTGTCGGGAGGGTTGAATTTTAATGTAGTAGGTATCTAATTATTAAGAAGAGTTCTCTCAATGTAAGGGGAAATGAAAGAGTTCACTTTATCGCGTTTAATCAGTAGTAGCTAGAGTGTCTAGCGAGAGCGTCGCCGCACAAGGTCGTTGTTGCGCATGCACGTGCCAGGAATACCTGGTGCATAGCCAAGCTTAAATCCGAAGATCAGTGGATTAGAGGCTTTGCTTTAGCAATGCGATTGTGTGGTGAACGTTTATCATTGAGAGATAAAATGGTAATACAATTTTAATAAACCATTAAGGAATGACATAACTAAGTACCGAAAGGTTAAACTAAGCCATTCGCGAACCATGCTTTTAACCACTCTATGTTAACATTGTAAGTTTCTAATTGACCATAATGATACGATTGAACACAGTACCTTTGAACCATTTTGGCTTATCCTTAATTTTATCTTGTATTCATTTATGATACATCATTCCAACTTGTTTGATAAATTACATGCCATATTTTAGTATTAAAATTTCAATGAACCATAATGGTTCAAGTAAACCAGGTTCCATGGAACCAATTACGAATATCATTAATTTTACGTTATATTCATTCATGATACATCGTCCCAATTTGTTTCATATTTTACATGCCATATCTTATCATTGAAAATTTTTAGGGTGTCATAAGGGTACCATTAGAGCACATACCATTGTTTCGATTACAACAATTTTCAAAATGGCTCATTCCCGGAACCCTATTTATTAATTGGCGTAAATAGTAATTTATATCCATTAATTTTACGTTATATTCATTCATGAGACATCATTTCAAGTTTTTCGTTATATTAAATGCCATATTTTAGCATTGAAAGTTCCAATGAACCATAATGTTTACACTAAACCAGGTGCCTGTGAACCAGTTTCGACTATCATTAATTTTACGTTATATTCATTCATGACACAACATCCAAATTTGTTTGGTATATTACATACCATTACTTATCATTGAAAATATTTGAGGGTGTCATAAGGGTACCATTAGAGCACGTGCCACCGTTTCGATTTCAATCATTTTCAAAATGGTTCATTCTCGGAAACATATTTATTAATTGGCGAAAATAGTAATTTATATCTGCTTCTACAGTATCTTCCCATTACGATTTGTTTGAAATATTACTTAATATATCTCTCCATTGAAAATTGCTAGGTGGGGCCGTGAAGGTACCATTTGTGCACGTGCTATTGAACCGATTTAGATACTATTTTTGACAGGTCCGTGCGATGTATCATATTGAACGACTGACGAAAATAATAATGTATAACAGCTTCTATCTCGTCATTACTATTTCTTTGATATATTACTAATATATCTTCCTATTGAAAATTGATAATCAGGAAAATTGAGGTACCATTTGAGCACGTGCCCGTGAAACTATTGAGATAATATTTGTGATTGGTTTGTGGCATCAACCATATTCATCGACTGACGAAAACAGATTTTGAAAAGCTTTCATAGCCTCGGAGGCATTAGAGTTACGGACGGACAAACATACACACAGACAGAAACGTTTCCTCACACTGATAGCATAAAGCACCTTTCGGTGCCTAATAAACCATCAAGAAATGACATAACTAAGTACCGAAAGTTTAAACGAAACCATTCGCGGAACAATATTTTTAACCGCCCAATGTTAACATTGTAAGCTTCTAATGGACCATAGTGGTACCATTAAACCACGTACCTTTGAACCAATTCGGATTATCGTTAATTTTTCTTGTATTCATTTATCCACATCATTCCAAAAGGTTTGATATATTTCATGCCATACACTACATGATCAAAGGAGTTGGGACACCTGTTGCTCTACCATAAAGCCGCAAAAAGCTTCAATCAGTAGTGCGTAGGACCACCCCGAGCTGCTATCACTGCCGCCACCCTACTTGGCATATTGTCCACAAGTTTATGGTATGTGTCCACAGGTATTGACCTCCATTCCTCGAAGAGTGTCATGGTCAGTTCCTGGATAGATGTAGGGCGAACCATCCTGGATCTCACACGTCGTTCCAATTCGTCCCAAAGATGTTCGATGGTGTTGAGATCAGAACTCTGAGCTGGCTAATCCAGTTCTTCAACCCGCATCTCGTCAAACCAGTCGGATATGGATCTTGCTTTGTGGCAAGGCGCATTGTCGTGCTGGAAGAGAAACAGCCCGTCACTGAAGTGTTCCCATAGCGCTGGAAGTGCCTGTTATCCAGAATGGTCCTGTAGCCATCAGCATTGAGGTTTCCGTCCACCTTGATGAGCGGGCCCAGTCAGTCCAGGAGAAACATCCCAAGTGTTCACAGGGGTGTCCCAACTCCTTTGATTATTGAAAGTTCCACTGAACCATAATGGTGCCATTAAACCAGGCGCCTTTCAACCAATTTCGACTATCATTAATTTTACGTTATATTCATTCATCAGACATCATTTCAAGTTGTTTGATATATTACATGCCATATTTTAATACTGAACGTTCCAATGAACCAATAAAGGTTCTACTAAACCAGGTTCTTTGAAACCAATTTCGACTATCAATAATTTTACGTTATATTCATTCATGATATATCATCCCAATTTGTTTGATATACTACATGCCAAATTTTATCATTAAAAATTTTTGAGGCTGTCAGAAGGGTACCATTAGAGCACGTGCCATTGTTTCGATTACATCCATTTTCAAAATAGTTCACATATATCAATGGGCGAAAATAATAATTTATAACAATTAATTTTACGTTATATTCATTCATGGCACATCATTCCAAGTTGTTTGATATATTACATGCCATATTTTATCATTGAAAGTTCCAATGAACCATAATGGTTACACTAAACCAGGTGCTTTTGAACCAATTTCGTCTATCACTCATGATACATCATCCCAATTTGTTTGATATATTAGAGGCCATAACTTATCATTGAAAATTTTTGATGGTGTCATAAGGGTACCATTAGAGCACGCGCCATAGTTTTGATTACAGCCATTTTCAAAATGATTCATTACCGGAACTACAACCTCTGACAATTAAGTTCGCTGAATGAGTTCACACAACAAAATGCAAAACAGATAGAGCCACATTTACTTTATTGTCCTTCGAAATAATCACCCTGGAAGGCAAGACACTTTTGGGATCGGGTGTATAAGTCCTGGAAGCTCCTTAGGGATGGCTTTAAGTTCACGTGTCACGTTTGCTTGAATGTCTGGAATGCCCGCAAATCTGTGTCCCTTTAAGGCCCGTTTCAGGCGTGGAAACAAGAAAAAGTCTGCCGGTGCCATGTCTGGTGAATAAGGTGGATGAGCTATGGATACGACCCCTTTATTGGCCAGAAACTGTTGCACGATTACGGCAGTGTTCCTCTTTGATCCATTATCCACAGTTACGTGCGCACGCTACACCTTCAACTGAAGAAATGAGCATCTGTTAAACCATTGCACGCACAAACGTGACCTTTCTGAACTTGCTTAAACAATGACTGGGCTTGTATTCACATGCATTGTTACTCGCGTAAAGCTCGCACGGATTAGGGTGTGACGTCATTCACCGAACTTAATTGTCAGAGGTTGTATATTTATCAATTGGCGAAAAAAGTAATTTATATCCATTAATGTTACGTTATATTCAATCATGACACATCATTTCAAGATGTTTGATATATTACATGCCACATATCATTTTATCAAAAAAATATGCTCTCAATTAAGTAATTTTTTAGCCGACTGTGGGAGGGGGTTGAGTTTTAATGTAGCAGGTATTTAATTATTAAGAAGAGTTAACTCAACGTAAGGTGAAACGGAAGAGTTCACAATGTCGCGTTTAATAGGTAGTAGGTAGAGTGCCTAGCGAGAGTGTCTCCGCACAAGGTCCTTATTGCGCATGCGCGTGCCAGGAAAACTTGGCGCATATCCAAGCTTAAATCACAAGACCTTTGGATTAGGGGCTTTGCTTTAGCAATGCGATCGTGTTGTAGATCTTTATCATCTGGAGATAAAATAGTTAAAAAAATTATTAATAAACCATTAATGAATGACATAACCAAGTACCGAAAGGTTAAACTAAAACATTCGCGAACCATATTTTGAACCGCCCTATGTTAACATTGTAAGTTTCTAATGGACCATTATGATACCATTAAACCACGTACCTTTGAACCAATTTGGTAAGATCCTTATTTTAACTTGTATTCATTTATGATACATCATTCTAAGTTGTTTGATATATTACATGCAATATCTAAGCATTGAAAGTTCCAGTGAACCATAATTGTTCAATTTAACTAGGTTCCGTAAACCAATAGAGATTATTTCCAGAGGAAGAAATTCAATGCTAAATCAAGGGACTTGGGATCAAGTGCTCGCCAGGGCGGCGCTTCAATTCGCAAGAGGAATAGCAGACGATGCTGTTGTTTAATATGGCATTTCCAACGTTCAGTGTCCTTAAATAGAGTACGCGTTTCATATTAAATTTTAAATTTTAAAATGAAATAAAAAAATATCCCCTGCTACACTTTTGTCTTTTTTTTTTAATTTTATGAATTCTTATTTTAACACCTTAAGTTAAAGTAGAAAATTAACTGTTGTAGACTATACTTAAAAAAAAACAGCTTATTTGTTTTAATTTTTTGAAATTTGAAATTTATTCATTCAAAGACCTAGATATGTACACAAAGAAAAATCTCACTTTTGGGAATTCATTATTATTTCTTTTATTAAGAAAATTTCAAAACTCTTTTGGCATACTTTAATTTCTTGTTTGCATGTTGTTTGGTTAATAATTTTAAATACTGTTCTGTTCTCATTTTTACATATTTAATTATTACATTTGGAAAGTACAATTTAGCATGAGAATGAGAATATAGTGATTTCCAAGAAACAATTGGATGAATTTCTTGCAAAAGTTTTTTTAATAAATCTGTACATAATTGCTCAGTCTTCTTTTCAACAAAAGAAGCTGTTGAGAGATATAAAAGATATTCATTGCCTTTCATTTGAGTTGATATGAGAGATATAAAAGATACTCAATATCTTTAACTGTCAACCGATAAGTAAAACACACTTTAAAACCTTTTTATGGTATGGGGGTGTTTTAACAGTCAAAGTGTTGGTGAATTGTTTATTGTGAAGAGCCGGATCCATGCTGAAGTTTGTACAGAAATGATTTTAGTCTTTGTTACTCCGATTATTGAGAACATCTGTTCATCTGAAGATGTTATTTTCCAACAGGATTGTGCACCAGCTTATACATCCAAAAAAAATCGGGAAAGAGAAATAAATGTCCTGAAATGCCCAGGAAATTCGCCTGACATGAATCCAATCGAAAATCTCAAGAAACAATCATGAAAAATAGAATCCAGAATCCATGCTCAAGAAACAAAAAAGATCTCATTGAGTACATCAAAAGCGTTTAAAATATATCACATAGGACCTTTGCCCAAAAGATTTGGGACTGTTACTATGACAAAAGCTGACTCTAGAAAATAGTAAAATCAATTATGTATTAAAAAAGATATTTCCAATATGTGAAATTAATTTTATTTTCGCTGACCCATTTTGTAACAACAATATCTTCAAAGCAATGATAAATTTAATGGTTATTTTACTGATTTTGTTTTAATTTGTGCATTTAGTTATTTTACTTTATTTATTCATTTAGTCGTTTATTTTGTGCTATTAATTATTAGCTTTATTTATTGTATTTGTTTATCATTTAATTAATCTATTATTATTTTATTTTAATTAAATTTTAGTTATTTTTTTTATTTATTTAATTTATTTTTATCATATTCCATCATAAATATTTTATTTCATTTACTCATTAATATTTATAGCTTTGTCATTGAAATTCCAAAATGTATAATGCAGAAAACATTAGGAAGCAGTCTTCATGACGCCGCCATCTTAGTTTGACAGAAAAAGCTACGAGTTTCACCCCCTATCCTCGGAAACCAAACTCGACGGACGGGCCCACCGCTGCTTTTATAGTCCTATAGGTTCTTTTACTTCCTTCCTCGAGCTTGTATCTAATTCACGAAACAAGCGCGATCACTAATATTAATCTATAATTAAATAAAATTTTGTGTGTATAATATGTGCTTTCAGACGACTATTTAATACATGTTTTCTTTAATCAGACCTCAAAAATTTCAATTTATCCTCGCGATGCAAGCTGATTGGAGGATATGGTGGCGGGGGCTAGACGCAAGTATAATAGAGTGTGAGGAGTTTGCTCGAAAAACAACAAGGTTGCCATCTAGCGACAAATGCGCGAAAAAACTTGCGGAAATGAAGTGTATTGAAGTAACACCATGATCCATATATACACCATGATTTACATATATGGATCATGATTAACACGCATTGAAATGAAATTCGACTTGGATTTGGGAAAATAAAAGAAAATACTTTCTTTATACTGAGTAATTTGAGTAAAGGAAAGGATTTATACAGGGTGTTTCAAAATTATGTACAATAAATTTAGTGACATATTCTTCAGGTCAAAAGAAGACGAAAATGTTCTATAGCAATTTGTCTGGAAACGATTTATTTACGCGATACAGCCAAATAAACCCGTGGCTCCAAATTACAGGAATTGTTCAAAGTGCCCGCCACCAGCTCGCACGCACGCTTCGGCTCGTTGCATGAGCGACCGTCTGATGTCATGGAAGAGTTCGTCGCCGGTATTAAGAACGGTTTGGCATGCATTTTCAATTCGTTGTCGCAGATCCATGTTAGGAACTTCTGTGCTGTAGACGATCGTATTCACATGACCCCGCAGAAAAAAGTCCAAGGATTAAGGTCGGGTGATCTTGCAGGCCAGACTACAGGTCCACCTCGACCTATCCACCGATTCGTGTATGCAGCATTAAGGTGTGCTCGCACAAATTGGGTGAAATGTGCTGGAGCGCCATCATGCATGAACCACATGTTAGATCTTATCAAAAGAGGAACATCTTCCAGTAATTCTGGCAATGCATTCTGCAGAAACAAAAGATACGTTCGCCCAGTCAATCGTGGCGGCAACACATAAGGGCCAATTAAGTTATTTCCGACAATCCACACCAAATGTTCACCGCTAACTACCGTGCTTCCCTACTGTATGATATTGGATTACTCGCAAACAAATCGTTTCCAGACAAAGTGCTACAGAACCTTTTCGTCTTCTTTTGACCTGAAGAATATGTCACTAAATTTATTGTACATAATTTTGAAACACCCTGTATTTGAAAATTTATTTGATTTTCGCGATAAATAAGAAGGAATTAAATTATTAGCTGCTTGTAAACATAAAACTAATGTTAATCAACCATCAAATAAAATAGAAACAAACGTTAAAAAAGCCATTATAGGATTTTATTAAGAAAAGGATTAAAAAATCTTTTATTAAAAATTAATTAAAATTCTATTAAAGATCTCAGCAGATAGAAATTATATTTCTGGTAATGTAAACTTTTAGGTGCAAACTCATCTGTGCAGTTTTCCATTTCATTAACTAGTTTATAAAAAATGCCCTAAAAGGCAATGAAAAAAGCTTATAATATGAAACTTGTTTTAGTTTGTCCATGGAAAAAGTACGCAAGCATGGAAAAAGAGAAGACATGCAGCACTCTATCTGGCAAAAGTTTGTTCTGTTCTGTACTGTTTTTTCATATTATCGACCCCCATTTTAAACCCCTTGAATCTGTACAATAAAACGTCATATTATTTTGTGCTCAGCTTACAATAGTGATCAATACATAAGACACTGCCGTTATGTCGTACATTCCCTAAAACTTTATAAAGTTATACATTTATGCTTCATAATGTTTATACCCGGTATGTAAAAGTTTGTTTTCAAATTAAACGCATTTTTCTAACATTGTTTCAATATAGTATGCTGCTAAACTGACTGAGAGTGTTCCTTCACTTTTTACCTATCTCTTAGCAGCTTGTACAGTAAATGACATCTGGCTATGTTCAAAATTTTGCATGCATTACAGTAGTTTTGCATAGCATTGCATGCATAATTGATTTTCTATGCAAGTATTTCACTGAAATAAGCTGAGCACAAAATAATATGACGTTTTATTGTACAGATTCAAGGGGTTTAAAATGCGGGTGGATAATATGAAAAAACAGTACAGAACAGAACAAACTTTTGCCAGGTAGATTGCTCCTTCTCCATGCTTGCGTACTTTTTCCATGGACAAACTAAAACAAGTTTGCCAAAATCAATATTTCATATTATAAACTTTTTCATTGCCCTTTAGGGCATTTTTTATAAACTAGTCCTTTCCTTTTTAAATAGTTGCATAGCAACTATGTAGAAAGGGGGATACATTTTGATTAAAATGAAATATTGTTTGCCAAAAGTGGCTTAAATATAAAAAATAGCCCATTTGTCATTATTAATAATTAGAGCAAATTACTTTGCTATAAATATTCAGGACCTTAAAGCCCCGGCAATGCTTGATGAAAATGCAATTTCTCAGAAAGTGACCAAAATTCAAATTGATCCTGAAAGGGCAGAATAAGTCAGACTAGAACGAAAGTTGGCAATTTTACAGAATATTACATGTAGATTGTAATAAAAATTACGCGAACTCTCTCTGACTAACCTTTCGGATGTGACAGGATTTGATATCTATTCAAATTAGGGTCCAATTATCTCGGAAACCACTGCAAAGTTTTGAAAACTTATTTTTTATAGTAATCCTCATGCAAAACTATTCCAGAAAATGTATTTACTTTGTTTTTATCTGCAATATACAGAACCTGAGACCGACCTTACAGTGTCCAAAAAAATTCTTTTTGCTACAGTAATCCTACAGTATACCCAATTAGCATAAAAATTCTTCAAGTTCTTCTAATCACTTATAGGAACAGGTTCCCTTGGCCATTTTTCCCAAAGTTCAAGCGTTTTCGTGAAAATGGTACTTATTGGTGGAAAAAGTACCCATGTCACAAAGTATTGTGAGCAGGTGCGAGCGCGACCGCAGAGTTGCCAAGGGAGCGTCTGCTTTTAAGTCTCCGCCTCAGGCGTCATCTGTTGCCAGTGCGGATATTAATACGTTTATTAATATTTCGAGTGAGCGTATTCAGCGTACTACTGCCAACAGATGGCGGCCTAAAAGACCAAGTTCCGGAAGAGGCGGGGATTTGCGCGAGAGCGCGATTTTTGAGAGGCGGGCGCAAGAGAAAAGTTTTTCAAGGAGAATGCACGAGCCAGCGGACCAAGCAACACGACGAAAGGGTCCTCCTCACGTCAAGTGTGAGTTTTCGGACATTGATTGTTCTAAAGACTCTGATCCGGGGAATGCCGTTCTCATCGGTAAAACCGACGGCTCTCCCCGCGACTTCAGCTCGAACGTCGTGGCCGACTCCGAGTCCGAAAGGAAGAGTGTTGCAAATGCGTTGTTTCCTTCCTCTGGTGTAATTAACTGTGACTGTTCCTATTTATTTTCGACAGCTTTTTGGACCCAACCCGACCGGCTGGCGCGAGGGAATCTTCTCGTGCCCAGCGACAGAAAAGACAAATCCCTCCGTGCATCCTACGTTCGAGAGAAGCCACATTTGTTGTGTTCGTCGTGGGACGAAGCGTACCTGGCAACATTGGCGACAGAGTTTCGTCGTCGGAGCGTCTGGCAAATTGTGAAATCTCCGTCGCCGGTCAACGCTTCCAACCTGGTGTTCGTATCGGGCTTCCCCAGTTCGTCGCTAACTAAGTCCGCAACGTGGGACAAGGACCCGGCCCAGCAAGTACGAGTCTTCTGGACCTTAATCGCCCCGTGGGGCTTAACGGCGTACCTTGACGAGGATTTAGGCGCCTGCTATAACAGTCGAAGGTAAGCTGGCTTACGTGTTTGTTTTATCTCTTGAGTTACTTTTCTCCTAAGCTTTCTGACGCGTCACGTCCTCTCGTGCTGCGTCTCTATCTAGTTTTGAGCTCAGCCTTTTGTCGCTAAGTTTCTGTTTTCTTTGCTTATTTTGCAGGTTCAGTTTTAGCTGGCCTCCCAACGAACGCGGTGCGTCCCCGCCTTAGTTGCAAGAGGTTGCACAGTACGGGCTCCTCGTTTTCGACCCGCAAATCAGTCCAGGAAGGTCGGTCCCTAAGTAGGTCCAGTATCCTTCCGCACCTTTATTGCGCGTTATGCGCTTACGCCCGGCTATCTTATTGTCAGATAGCGTAATGAGTGGCATTAATTCATTTGCCGCCTATCGCCCGTTTTGAGGTAGGGCTACCGGCAGAAGATCAGGAACTTTTCTTTTTGTTTCATTCAAATTGTAAGGAGATATTCCCTTCGTTTTAGGGGTGATTCCTCGTGTTAGAGGACGCCCCATTCTTTTTTTTGTTACATTGAATTTATCATGATGTAACTTTTGTCTCTTGTTTTTAATAAATCTGTCAAAATAATATGTCTACATTGCTACCTATTTTATTCACTTAGCTCACTTCCACTGCGTAGTTATTTTACACGTGACAACCCACTAGATCTTGGTTAAACATATTATAGGTTGGCACTGCCATGGCTACCCAGATAAAGAAAGAGACAAGTCTAAAATTAATTTTTCCCTTTAATGGAAAAATTCATCAAAAAGAAAGTACAGAGAGGAAGGAAGTTTACTATTATCTGATATTTTAACTTACTAGTAAATGAAAAATAAAATTCCAATTCATTTATCTAAAAATAAGGAGAACGAAGAAGAGGAAGTCTCACTGCTGAAGAAAAAATTTTTTTAGATGTTAAAGATATAAATTGTGTATTTTCTAGAACCCGACTATTAGATGTTTCTTTTTCTTTCTACAGATTAAATTTAAAAAATGATTATTAGAAGCCCTTTTTAAGATTTTATGAGCAGCAGCCATACACACAACAACTGTTGTGAGAATGACTAGACGAAGCTATTTCAACTAAATTCGCTAATTTTCTGGAAGTACGAGCTTCCCAGAAAATTTAAGTAGATTCTCAGAAAATTGAATAGATTTCCCTTTCAAATGTTTTTCTTGAGATTAACATAAAGATAGAAATTGATTCAAACGCTGCAAGACTTTATTTCAACCCTTCACGAGAATGCATTCCTGCGTCTACACTGAGAATGCTTTCCCGTACATTCTTTTCAAAAAACGCCACCAGTTAGCGTTCCGCACAACTCCTCACTAGAGTGCCTTTATAACCAGAGTGTGGCCATACGCGGGACAGATTTCTATTGGTTGTTCATTGTCACGTGTTATTTTCCGCCATTTTGTGTCCAAATAGCGAATAATTAGCATTGAGTTGTGTGGAGGTAAGACGGTTTTTTTGTAATTTTAAAAGATTTTAAAGGATTTTAGTGACCACAAATGCCTTCCTGTGCTGCAGTAGGGTGTTCTAATTGCTCTAAAGATGGTTTTATGATGAAACAATTTCCTCGCGATCCAGAAAGACGATCGATTTGGGCCACGAAGACGAAAAGAGAAAAGTGGAAACCTTCGGACAACAGTTGCCTTTGTGAGGTTAGTAAAAATCAAATGTTTTATATATCGTATTTATTCTACTTTAATCGCCTAAAACACCTAAATTTGTGGGATCGTATTATGCAAGCGGATAGTATTAGGCTAATATTATTAGCGCGGGGTGGGGGGCGGGGTCAAACGAACTTCGGGCTGACGGAGTTCAAACGAAATTAGCGTATAATATACATTACAATACATTAATTAAACACTATATACAATATTCAGTTCATTGTGCAGTATATTAATTCACTTTTTGTTTGAATTTCCCCTCGTTTAAAGCTAAAACGAAAATAATTTCTCAAAAAGATAGCAACTTCAAAACTGCTTCGATCTGTCAAAGGTGCATTTTGTCCTGTTGCTTCTTTTCCGATCACATGAGAAAGAAGTTAAGTACTGTTGCGAGAACATATGATAAAGAAGTTAAGTATTGTTGATTTTAAAGTAAATTTTCTTCTGATTTTTAAAAGAAACATTTTGATGAAGATCAGTGGGAAAAAGATAAGAGTCGATGGGAAAAAAAAATCTGAAGATGAATGCTGTTTGACCACACAAAACCACAAAAAAAAAGAGAAAACTACCACTGGAGAATCCAAAAAAGTTGAAAAAATTAGAGTTACCAAGGTAAATACGTATTCTGAAGCTGAAAACATATTGCATAATTAATATGTAACATACATAATCAGGGTGACTAGCGATCGGGAAAAGTCAGGGAATTTTACAAAATCAGCAAAAAAATGCGAAATAGGAACGAAAAATTTGAAAAAATATCAATTAATATTCTATAAAAATAGTTTTTTTGCTGCCGATGGTCAGAGAAAAAAAACCGCAATCAATCGGGAAAAGTCAGGGAATTTTACGAAATCGTTGTGCTAGACGCCCTGATCATGGTTTTATTATAAACGTGATTCTCATTAAATATTCATTATTAAAATTTAATTATTCCTATGTTTAATTTCAGCTCTACTTCAGTTGCACAAATTCATGAGGAAATTATAAGTGATGGTCAAAATGAAGGTGCATCTACAGAAACTCTGAGCATATGTATGTGTCAAATATGTATAAAGTAACATATGTGTAAAATCACTTGGATCTAAAACTGCAGCATATTTTCCATTGTGTCAGTTAGTTTCGTTGAGAGAATTTAAACCAGAGTCAATGTACTACATAAATGATATTACTTTTTCACTCTGTTCGGAATTGGAAACAGTGTTTTGGCAATTAGAGCAGTTTCTTCTCGAGCCTAATGTTCAATGCAAGAAGTTTATTATAGAAACACTAAAAAATAGCGATAAAATTGCAAACTTTACATTCCCTCGTTGTCATAACATAAAAGGCAAATTCATTAGGCGATTTGTTTTACGTTTAAAAATCTTTGGTGTTAAAAAAAAGAAACTTATTTTTAAAGAACAGAAAAAATGCAGATGAAATTATGATAGCAAAAGTCTGGCAATGCATACCATATTGTCTTGAAATCAACTTTTCAGTTTTACATATTTAAAATTTTAAATTTCATTTGTATTTTGTAGTTAAATTTATTTTAAAATTCAGTCAATAAATCGGCCCTTATTTTTTTCTTTATATAAGCTTATCTATTTTATTTCGTTTTTTTTTCAGTAACGAAAAATTATCATTTTTTTAATAATTCCTTGATTTATTTTTTAATTATGTAATGTTTAATAAAATTTTTGATAAGGTGGATATTCATTTTATTAAAAAAAATTGTGACATGATTAATAATGAAATAATAAATGGGAAAAAACAAAAAATAAAATTTTAATTTACATTTTTTCAGTTTATTGTTGTAATTATTACTTCTAATAATTAAAAGTGAACTTTTATTTTCGATTTATTGATTCACTCCATTAATTCGAGGGTTTTTTAATGCCAAAAGTGCAAAATTTCTTGTTTCTGCTACACTAATCTACAGACAGATTGGACACAATATGGCTGCCTGGCCTCTCATGGCCACACTCTGGTTATAAAGGCACTCTACTCCTCACTAGGGTGCCTGTAAGGAGAGTGGCGACAACTTCGAACGGATTTTGATTGGTTAACGCTCCGGACGCCATAGTTTTCCCAAAATTGCATGCCGTTTGCATTACAGCTATAGAGAAAATAATAGTTTTCGTTCCATTTTTCGTTTTATTGTGCATGTTTCTTAATTTTTGCTAATAAAATTGCACCTTTAAAGTTTAAAAGTTGTGGTTCTATTAGATCCGCTTTGAAATTAACGATTAAAGTGGCGAAGAGGGAAGGTAAAAAATGTTTTTTCATAAAGTATTTGTTTTACTGTTGTTCATAAAAATGTGAATTTCACAAAATAAAGTGATTTTTAATGATATAATAATAGTTAAATATTTCAAGGAATGTTAAAATTTTTTTAATTTATACAGGGTGTTTCAAAATTATGTATAATAAATTTAGCGACATATTCTTCAGGTCAAAAGAAGGCGAAAATGTTCTATAGCACTTTGTCTGGAAACGATTTGTTTGCGAGTAATCCAATATCATACAGTAGGGAAGCACGGTAGTTAGCGGACGATATTTTAGCAGTTTCAGTTTTAGCGTTGTTGAGTGGTTTGTTCCATTTAAACCTACTTTAGGGTTGTTCCATTAGTTGTGTACGATTGTTTCCATTACTGTAGTTTCACTACTGTACATCCACTAGGAATATCAATTTCAGAACGTTTGCGTGCTTTGACATACGCATTACGATTTACGTAAAAAAAAAGTCATGTACACGTATTCCAGTGCAGAATACACTGACATGCACCTAATGTATGGTCTTGCGGACGGAAATACTGTGGAAGCAAGAAGACTCTACCAAGAACGCTTTCCGAATAGACGTTTGCCAAATAACCGAACATTTGTATCTGTCGACAGACATTTGAGGAAGCGTGGTTCCTTTGGCCGTCAAACAGGACAAGGGCAGCCTGTAGCACATTCTCCGGATGAGGAGGATGTGATAATTGACATCATACATGATAAACCACAGACAAGCACCCGTCGTATTTCTTCCATGGTACACATTCCGCACTCATCTGTTTGGCGCATTCTTCACCGTCAGCTTTTGCATCCATACCACCTGCAACTGGTTCAGGCACTGAACCCAACGGACTATCCACACCGACAACGATTTTGCCAATGGATACAACGTCGTCATGCTGCAGACCCTAGTTGTCTCAGCCAGATACTTTTCACGGACGAAGCAACCTTCATCCGGACAGGAATCGTAAATTCTCACAACCAGCACCATTGGGCAGATGCTAACCCGCATGTTACCAGAGCTCGAGCGCATCAAGAGCGTTTCTCCGTGAACATTTGGTGTGGAA